>QLTV01000808.1:1112822-1133949 GCA_003457575.1 Thermophis baileyi
TAATAATAATAATAATAATAATAATAATAATAATAATAATAATAATAATAATAATAATAAATAATGCCCTACTACATGGGTAAACATCCTTGGACCTAAGGCAGTGCTGTGAGAATTAGGTGTGTGATAGATAGCATGAGGGGGAAAGTGGCACTCTCACAAAATGGTTTTCATATGAAAAGCCTTGCACATAGTCCAAAATGTCTGCCATCGGAGATATAGCCAGGCATAGGTGTATCCATATGCAGTGGGTGCTTGAATGGGAGTCAAGATGGTGACCACAGCTAGGCAACCAAAGACGTTACCTTGACTTTTTGATCCTTCCTTCCAGAAGGCAAATGGTTAAAATCAATCCTACCACCTCTGTTAACCTTCTCCCCAATTCTCTCTAGCAGGCCAGTTTACATTTGCCTTTTTAAGTGGCCAGATAGGTCCATTAAATCAAACTGTTGGTCTCTAGCCAATCATTTGTTTTTGGTTGGAAGAATATGGGAGGCCTGTGACATCATCTCTGTGTAGGTAATGCTACAGATCAGAGTTTTTCTGTAGGCTGGGTTTCAATTTAGCCTTAACACGGCTTCCCTGTTTTACTAAAAAAAAAAGGTCAGCTCCAACAATAAAATCATAGAAAAAATTATGCGAGTGAACCCGTGTCCTGATAATACTGAAGTTGGGGTAGCCACTGTCTTCAGGGATATTTTGGGATGTTAAAGGCTGTGAAGGTGACGGGAAGCATGTACAGCATCTGTTCTGTACAGGTTGCCCAAAAACTGAACTGGAAATAAATCCAGGCTCTCTGTCTCTCTTCACATTTGCACTTCTTTTTCACACCGGCAACATGTAGGCCCTTAGTTTAGATGGCTTCCAGGTATAAAGAAGAATATACAGTCATTTCAAGGTTGGCTCAGCCTTCCATCCTTCCAAAGTGGGTAAAATGAGGACCCAGATTGTTGGGGGCAAGATGCTGACTCTGAAAACCGCTTAGAGAGGGCTGTAAAGCACTGTGAAGTGGCATATAAGTCTAAGTGCTATTGCTATTGCTATTTCTTCCAAAGCCAGACCTCTTTATTCCTGGGCTATTCCCAAGAGCACCCAGAAGGCCACCCATCAATGGAACATGTCCTTTCCAAACTCCCATGCCACATCTCCCCTCTCAGCATGTGAGGAGTGGTCTAAAGATGGAAATAGAGCATTTTGAAGGAGGGCTCTCTGCAGGGGTGGGTTCTACTTACCTTCCCTACCGGTTCTGATCACGACGGAAGTGTGCGTTTTGCGCACGCTCACTAGCTTTGCTCGCTCGCATGCGCCCCCATCGCATCGCGCAAAACACCCGGAAATGACCCTCTGCGCATGCGCAGAAGCCTTTGCGCATGCGCAGAGGGTTATTTTTCAAGCCACGGCGACCGGAGGACTGGTTCGGGAGCGTGGACCCCCAGTCTTTGCTGCCGGTTTGGCGAGCAGTGGTAAATTTCCGCTACCGGTTCTAAAGAACCGGTCCGAACCGGCAACAACCCACCTCTGGCTCTCTGCCATTTTGAAGCCATGGTTGCTGGTTCTAGAGCCGAGGTGGCGCAGTGGTTAGAGTGCCGCACTGCAGGCTACTTCAGCTGACTGCTAGCTGCAGTTCGGCGGTTCAAATCTCACCAGGCTCAAGGTTGACTCAGCCTTCCAACCTTCCGAGGTGGGTAAAATGAGGACCCAGATTGTTGGGGACAATATGCTGACTCTGTGAACCGCTTAGAGAGGGCTGTAAAGCACTGTAAAGCGGTATATAAGTCTAAGTGCTATTGCTATTGCTATAGTGTTGCTTCAAACCTGCCTGGCAGTTTCTCTACATTTTTCCTCTCCTGTGAAAGGGGCATTAGCTTTATTAACTAAGTGTCGGGCTGTTTGAGATTTTATTTCCCGTATTTTGGGTGGTATTACCTTCTTATGGGAGGTGACAGAGAGTCAATTGCTGTTTCCTGCTGTCTGTCTTGCTATCACACTGCAGCCTCCCAGACCATTCATATTTTAAAACATGGGGGGGGGGCATGCAAAATTCTGTCCTGGCATCTTCTCAGGCATTTAATAAAACCTTGGGAAGCAGGGAGGTGGCAGATTAGTGGAGGGAATTTAGATCAATGGAAGCCAAGTGACTGCCAAACATTTCTAAGAAGTATAAAAGCTAGTTCTTGTTCATCATATCCTTCATTCGTTGAAGAAAAATTGACAGAAAAGTCCTGGAGAAAATTTTCTGCACAACACTAATTCATCCTACTGTACTTCTGTCTCCTGTTTCTCTCTGCTGCCCAAATAGTTTCCTTGGTTTGCTGTATCTGGGATGCTTCTACAAAATCTCTAAGTTCTTTATATTTTTCCCTGGTGTGCAGCCTCTTCTCAACCAAATTGTACTCAGCCACATGCTTGCTTTGAGTTGGAATTCTTGTAGGGCAACAAAACTTTCACAGTGCTCAGATTAGTTACAAAAATCCAGACTTATTTAGGGGTTGCCAACTGACACTTCACCTTGACAAACTGTGCCCTGACTCAACTTCAACACAGATCAAACCACTTGAGACTTCATCCTAACGATTCACCCCCATCCTTGAATCCCCCTTATGTCTTCAAGGCCATTCAGAGTCCCACCCCCTTCTGTGGCCAAGCTCTTGGGGTCCTCCAGAAAATGTCCATCTCATTTTTAAAATTTACACAGGAATACATTGATTCATGCATATTCATAAACACACATAAACTTCACAAAAATTAGGAATTTTTAAACAATATTTAATTGGATTTTTTAAAAAAAAAATTCTTAAAAGGTACCCATTAACATAGCATACTTATCAGAGACATTTAAGGTATATCTCCATTCACCAACTTGCTAAGCTTAGTTAGTTTCAACCTTGGGCAGGCTTTTCATACTAACTCATCACTTTGAACAGTTTAGGGTTCAGTCTTGTGAAGGAAAGAAATAGAGCAACTCTGCTTCTACAACTTCTGAAGGCAAGTTATTCCATTGGTTGATTGCTCTTACTGTTAGGAAATTTCTCCTTAGTTCTAGGTTTCTTCTCTCCTTGGTTAGTTTCCATCCATTGTTTCTTGTCTTGCTTTCTGGTGTTTTGGAAAATAGGTTGAGCCACTCATCTTTGTAGAAGCACCTCAAATATTGGAACAGAACTATCATGTACCCTTATCCTTCTTTTCACTAAACTAGAGAAACCCAATTCCTGCAACCATTCTTCATAAGTTTTAGCCTCCAGCCCCGTAATCATTTTGGTTGCTCTTCTCTGCACTCTTTCCAGAGTCTCAACATTTTTTTTTTAATGTGGAGACTCTGGAAAGTCTCTTGAGAAGAGCCAGCAGTCTTTGGCAGAAGCCAAAAAAGCCAACACAATTCTAAGTTGCATTAACAGAGGGATACAATCAAGATCAAGTGAGGTACTAATACCTCTCTATAAAGCCTTAGTAAGACCACACCTGGAGTACTGCATCCAGTTTTGGTCACCACACTATAAAAAATATATTGAGACTCTAGAAAGAGTGCAGAGAAGAGCAACCAGGATGATTAGGAGACTGGAGGCTAAAACATACGATGAACGGTTGCAGGAACTGGGCATGGCTAGTCTAGTGAAGAGAAGGACCAGGGAAGACATGATAGCAGTCTTCCAATATTTGAGGGGCTGCCGCAGAGAGGAAGGGGTCAAGCTATTTTCCAAAGCACCTGAAGGCCAGACAAGGAATAATGGATGGAAACTGAACAAGGAGAGATTCAACCTAGAAATAAGGAGAAACTTTCTGACAGTGAGAACAATCAACCCATGGAACAGAAGTTGCCTTCTGGAGGCTTTCAAGAAGAGATTGGACTGCCATTTGTCAGAAATGGTGTAGGGTGACCTGCTTGGGTGGGGAATTGGAATAGATGACCTACAAGGTCCCTTCCAACTCTGTTAATCTGTGTCTGTAGGACTCCACCTTCATGAACATAAGACAAGAGGATGCAGGATGCAGTTTCTGAGATTCTGTACTTTACTCCTAAACTTTGCATGAAAATACATTACAAGTATTATGTAATACTTATTGTAAATACAAATAACCCATCTGCACCGTCCTTCCTTCCCTGATTGGGCCCCTGCTATGCATGGCTTGACAAATGTATTGGGCAAACCAAGAAAATGACTTGTCAGCAATGAAACATGTTGTATGAACTTGGCTTCAGAGTGTGGGGAATCTGGGTCAAATGAACAGACATAGAAAAACACCAAATTGGCCTATTGTCAAATTTAGCCTTGATGGAAGATTTAGCCTGAGACTTCCCTGATTCTAAGTTATCTGCCATCAATGATCTCAGTCCCAGGAAGATTAGATATGACTCTGAAAGTCTGTTTCTACTTCAGCTGGATTGTTTCATTTATTGCAGAATATAAATTTGTTTGTTAATGCACTCCAAAAGTATAGACTTGGAAAGAAAAAAACAAAAGTAAAAGGCAAAATGTAAATGCTTCAGCTAAAAAAATAATTTCCACCAAATCTCCAGAGAGTTGGAAAAAAAACCCTCAGCAGAAACATTAGAATGGCTGCATTTCCTGGTAATTTATCCATTTATCTTTACAGTAGCTATCAAGAAGAGTTTTAAAACCCTGAGATACCATGAATCAGACAAGAAGGTTTGGGGCTCTGCCTGAAATATTCTCTTTATTTCCTAAGGAGAGTGAAGTAGCCAATTGTGGTTTACTCTTATCAAGCTTCTGTTTGGCTGTTTTTCTGACTCTTACCATTTCAGGGCTTTTAAGGAGCATAATAAAACACACTGAGGGAGGAGGATGAAAAGAACTCCTCTACAGACGTGACAGAAAGTATTGGTATCCCTCAACTTTTCTCCAAAGAATCCCAATTTGCTGTGAACTAAGTTGGGAACACAACCAAATGGCACCCAAACTTCTTGATTCCACCATTCACAGATACTGTACTTGTGATGTATGACTTAACATATTCTGGTAAATAATAAAATAATATTTTAATTTCATAGAACATAGAATAATAGAGTTGGAAAGGACCTCAGAGGTCTTCTAGTCCAGGGGTCGGCAACCTTAAACACTCAAAGAGCCATTTGGACCCGTTTCCCACAGAAAAGAAAACACCGGGAGCCACAAAACCCTTCCCGTGCCTGACTATTTCCTGAGCGGCCACAGAACTAGCATATGTAATTGAATTAAACGTTCTGTTTTCTTCTGAAACTTTTCTTTTCTTGGATTTATCCATGGTTGGCCTACCGGGGGTCGAAAAGCTCAATAAATTGCGTGCCGGCGGGTATCACACATTGGCCGTTGTGACACATATTTTGAGCGACAGGGAGCTGCAGCAGAGGGATGAAAGAGCCACATGCGGCTCCAGAGCTACGGGTTGCTGACCCCTATTCTAGTCCAACCCCCTGCTTGAGCAGGAGACCCTACCATTTCAGACAAATGGTGGGCCAGTCTCGTTTTGAAAGCCTGCAGTGATGGATTACCCACAACTTCTGAAGACAAGCTGTTCCACTGGTTGATTGCTCTCACCGTTAGGAAATGTCTCTTTAGTTTCTCTCCTTGATTAGTTTCCATCCATTGCTTCTTGTCCTGCCTTCAGGTGCTTTGGGAAATAGTTTGACCCCCCCTCATCTTTGTAGCAGCTCCTCAAATATTGGAACAGTGCTATCATGTCAATTATACATATAATTAATTATATATAATTATATCCAATATAATTGGATCCCACTTGATAAAAAGCATCCACGAACGGACCTAAAGTAAGATGGATTGATGACGTCAGCAAGTATTGTGGGCCCAATTGGCAAAGGAAAGCTCAGGACCGTCTGGGCTGGAAACATGCGGAAGAGGCCTTCATCCTGCAGTGGATAGACAATGGCTAGGATGATGATGATGGTTATATGTATATTGTATATGTATGTATGTGTATGTGTATGTGTACGTGTACGTGTACGTGTACGTGTACGTGTATGTGTATGTATACAGTATGTATGTGTATGTGTATGTGTACGTGTACGTGTACGTGTACGTGTACGTGTACGTGTACGTGTATGTGTATGTGTATGTGTATGTATACAGTATGTATGTTTTTGTGTTTGTGTTTGTGTGTGTATATAATTAATTATATTGATATTGTCAACTCGTAAAGCATTCCTGGCCTGCTCTCGAGTTGCCATAGGCAGGAGGGGGGGGAAAACTGACAGAGCAGCACGACAGCCACAACCAGAAGCAAATTCCACGCATACCTTTCCCAAGGCTGTATCCCAGGCTACCGGCAACAGCCAGAGGGGCGTGATCTCTACAGCCCGCGAAAGTGCTCCATTGGAGAATGTGATTTATGAGGAGGGGGGAAACAGGGTCATAATTGGGTCGTAAATTACGTGGGACAGAGCTGGCTTCACTTGGGTACGTGCCGACATGTTGCTCCTAATAAATAACTGGATTTCTTTTGAAACTTGGTTCGAGGCTCATGGTTTAATTAGGGCATCCGTCGGAACCCTGACAGATATAAGTAAATATTGGAGGGGTACCAATACTGTACTTTTGGCTGTGTCTGTATGCCCACAAATTTGCAACACATTTGTCCTATGAGTCAGAGGTCAACACCTCTTCAAACATCATCTCATTTTGCTCTCCTTTGTCAAAATATGCAGGAGTCTCTGTCACATATTTTGAGGGTGGCTTGATGGTGGTTTTCCAAGAATGAGAATGAAAATTAGCAGCCTTTTCAGCTAGTTTATTCCAAGGAGTTCATGCATTTATCTCTTCCTCTTCTGTTATCTATGCCAGAGGCCCCCAACTCTTTGGGCACCAGGGACCGGTTCCATGGAGAGAGATTTTTCTGTGGACCGTAGGGTGCATGGTTTCGCATGCTGCCTGCATCCCACGGATAGGGCTTCGCTTGTTTGCGTGGCCTGGTTTCTGGCATGCTGCGGCCCAGTGCTGGTCTACAACCTGGGGGTTGGACACCCCTGATCTATAACCTTGGAAAGTTGGGTGGTATTGTCTCCATGTAAACGCAGAACCAAAATTTATCCACTTTGCCTTCTCATTGCTGAACATAAATTGATATCTTTCCTCGAATTGCCTAAACCAATTACTGCATCAACCCACATAATGGGTAGGAGGAATAACCTTGAGGAAGAAAGACAGCCAAGACAATGGTCAGATAAAAGACATCTGAGGCTAGCCACATCCTGGCATTAGAGAGGGGAGAATCAATGCATCCTTCCTTCTGAGAGCCTACAATTGCACCCGATCCTTTTCCTTGGCACTCAGGCAAATTACATTACTGCAGTTTC
The DNA here is from genome assembly GCA_003457575.1 of Thermophis baileyi. Lineage (NCBI taxonomy): Eukaryota > Metazoa > Chordata > Lepidosauria > Squamata > Dipsadidae > Thermophis > Thermophis baileyi. Next base: position 1,120,129 of record QLTV01000808.1, read on the forward strand.
TCAGTTCTCAAGACCTCACCATCTTGTTTCTTCTTGAATCATCTACCAGTTTTGGGGCTAGATCAGGAAAGTTATTCCCCAAACAGCTCCTTCATGGGATTTCCCAGGCCCCTCACTGAGAGATCTAGAGGGTCTTCAAATCATCTCGTAGACCTGAGCTCCTGCAAGAAAGGTTGGCATAGAGATAAGGCAATCCAGATGTCTGCCAGGAAATCTTAACGTGTGCTATGCAAATCTTCCACCCTATCCCAGAGGAATCCTCTGTCCACCATTTGGTCCCATCCATCTGTTTTATAAAAAAATGAGAGGGATCTTGAAATCCCCTGGACAATCACTTAAATATGAGCAAATAGTGTGCGGCAGCAACCAAAAAGCCAATGCTAGGCTGCATTAACCGAGGCAGAGGTGGGTTCCTCCCAGTTCAGACCGGTTCACCCAAACCGGTAGCAAACTGTTGGTGATGTCACGGAGCCAGCTCTGTCGGACCCCACAATTTTTTTTTTGCGGAATTTTTTTTTTTTGAAAAAAAAATTTTTTGTGGAATTTTTTTTCCTTCTGCGCATGCGCAGAAGCCGAGTTTCCGGCACTGCGCATGCGTCGCCATCTTGTTTTTGGCTTTTTACTTTGGAATTTTTTTATTTTTTGGCACTGCGCATGCGAGCGCGCACCCACGCAGCACGGCCACGTGGCGCGGGAGGAAGCGAACCGGCAGCGAGATAAGTTAGAACCCACCTCTGAACCGAGGGATAGAATCAAGATCACATGAAATGTCAATATCACTCTATAATGCCTTGGTAAGACCACACTTGGAACATTGCGTCTCGTTTTGGTTGCCACTATATAAAAAAGATATTGAGATTCTGGAAAGAGTGCAGAAAAGAACAACAAAAATAATTAGAAGGCTGGAGGCTAAAACATATGAAGAAAGGTTGCAGGAATGGGGTATGTCTAGTCTTGTGAAAAGAAGGGCTAGGGTTGACACGATAGCAGTGTTCCAATGTTACCACAAAGAAGAAGGGGTCAGCCTATTCTCCAAAGCACCAGAAGACAAAACAAGGAACAATGGATGGAGATTCTGTCATTTGCATCCAGTTAGAGGGACTGACTGGGAACGTGGAGGGAGTAAACTGAACTGGAAACCACCCACCAGAATTTTCCAACACTACAGAAATGATGAATGTGTAAAAAGATGAGTGAAATTCATGAAGGCAGTTACAGACTCTGGAGGTCTGAGCTTCGAGCCTCATCTGGGAGATGGAGAGAAAAGGAGAAACAGGAACAACATACAGCATGCTGTGATTTCTTGCTCAACTTTTAAAGCGAGTGAGCCAGGGGAGAAATTCAACCACCTTGGCCTGGCTCGGGAGAGGTGGTATGGACGATTTGAATCGGTTTGCAGAGCTGGTAAAAATCGCCCCTGGTTGGCCCCGCCCACACCTGCCCGGTCGCCCGGGCAACCGTTTTAAGACTGTCTTATCAAACAGGAAAACCAACTCTATCCAGCTATCAGCTCTTGTCTACTTTATTAGGCACACAGAAACTCCCGTTAACCCCGAGGTTACGAGGATGCTGGGACATGTAGTTTAATAACAAACGGGAAAGCACCAGGTTGGGGAAATCAAGTAGCTAGATCAGGGGTGAAATTCAAAAAGAAGATATACCAATTATTATAGACAAAACAATAAAAGAGGTACACAAATACTTACATAAGAGCAATACGAGTCTTATTGCTCTTATGTAAGTATTTGTGTACCTCTTTTATTGTTTTGTGTATAATAATTGGTATATCTTCTTTTTGTAGGTCATTAGGGCAAAGAAGTGACGTCGACTTGGCCATGCCCACCCACCCAGTCACATGACCACCAAGCCATGCCCACCAAGCCATGCCCACAGAGCCGGTAGGGAAAAATTTTGAATTTCACCCCTGGAGTGAGCACATTTCTTATTCTATGGGACTCAAGTAGAGACAGAGGTTATGCCATATTTGGGCCAGGTTCTCATTCCAGCATGGGGTAGTGGGGAAGGTGCTGGAGTAGATATAGGGAAATTGCAGAAAATACGACTTCTGCAATAGAGTAGTAAATGTCTGGAATACTTTACCTGATCCTGTGGTTAGTTTCTCTAACCCCCATACCTTTTACCTTAAACTGTCTACCGTGGACCTTACACGTTTCTTAAGAGGTCCCTAAGGGGGCGTGCATAAGCGCACCTGCGTGCCTACCGTCCCTGTCCTACTGTACCCATTTGTATGTACTCATTTTATGTGTTTATGGCTATGTTTTGCTGCTTTATATCCATTTATTTGTGCCATTTTTTCATGTGTCCTGTTTCCTTGCACTTGTTGACAAATAAATAAAATAAATAAATAAATAAATAAATAAATAAATAAATAAAATTCAAGTTTTAGTCTACCTCTAGTCATGGGAAACTTACTGGGTTCTTCAAGGCATTTCCTCTCTCTCAACCCAACCTACTTCATAGGGTTATTGTTGTGGGGGAAAATAGGAGGAGAGAGACCCCAAGACTGCTAGTTCTTGGGGGCTTTAATTTGGTAATGTTGAGTCTGGGGAGTCGCTGGCCTTCAGGATCCCTGGCCTTCATTGATGGCCCGATCCATACTGATTTTCACATATTACATCTGGGTTTTTTTTGACTGAGGCTGTTGCAACTTGATGGAGGATATTACCACCAGTCTGTTGCCATGGAAAGAACAATCTCAGATTCCTAGACACTCCCAGGGTTTGTCTGTTAGGATGAGAGTAAGAAGGGTTTAGTCTGGCAAGATTTGGTCTGTTGTGTGTAAGCAAATAAGCAGACCGCTGACGCAAATAAAAAACTAAAGTCTGGCTACATTGTTGTTCTTGTGTTTAGCCTCACTGATTAGGCTTTAGGTGATTGATAGACCCTTGGTTTCCAGATTGATAGACCCTTGGTTTTCCCCTGAGGATCTGATGGGCAGTTCAGCTAAGGCCTTGGTTGCAACCTGGAACAGGCATGTGACAGAGGCCTTGAACCACATTGCTCCTATGCGTAGGGCGCAGAGGTGGGTTCCTCCCGGTTTGGACTGGTTCACCCGAACCGGTAGCGACTCGGTGGTGATGTCACAGTGATGTCATGGATCTGGTTTGGTCGGTGCCGGTCCGTGGGTGCCGCCATCTTTTTTTTTGATTTTTTTTTTGAAAAAAAAATAGTTTTTGGAATTTTTTTTTTAAAAAAAATTTCTGCGCATGCGCAGAAGCAGAGTTTCCGGCACTGTGCATGCATCGCCATCTTGGTTTTGGCTTTAAAAAAATTATTATTTTGCACGGGCATGCATTGCTATCTTGTTTTCGGCTTTTTTTTTTTTTGGAATTTTTTTGGGGGGGGCATTGCGCATGCGTGCACACGCGGCCATGTGGCGCGGCCACGCGGCGCGGCCACGTGGCGCGGGATGAAGCAAACCGGCAGCGAGGTAAGTTAGAACCCACCCCTGGTAGGGCGTGTCATTTAATGGGGTGAAAATTAATTTTTGCCATTTTTGTTCAGTGAGGGGTTCCAAAAATATGTGTTTTTACATCAAGAATTCAAATCTGCTTTTATGATCACATTTTTCAGAGTTTCCCACGCTTCTTGAGTTGTTTTCCCCTTTAGGATTTTCATCCATGGAATCTTTCCTAGGCTCTCTCTGAATTTGTTAAAATCAGCTCTTTTAAAGTTTAAGACACTGGTTGGATTATTTTCTATTGCTTGTGTTTGCATGATATTGAATTCCAGTATGTCGTGGTCACTTTCGCCCAAGGTTCCAGCAACTTCAACTCCCTCTATCACTTTTTCTCTATTAATAAGTATTAGGTCCAGTATGGCTTTACTCCTAGTTCCCTCCTCTACCTTTTGGCTGACAAAGTTGTTGGCTAGGTTGGTTAGGAATCTGTTTGATCTCCCACTCGCTGCAGGGTTGGTCTCCCAGTTGATATCTGGGTAGTTAAAGTCTCCCATTACTACTGTGGTATGTTTCCTACATACATTTGTTAACTTGTTGGCAAAGAGTTCGTCTATTTGTTCTGATTGGTTGGGTGGCCTGTAATATACACCTATGGCAATGTCACTTTTTTCCTTTTATATTGACCCATATACATTCTAGAGGGGTTTTATCTTTGATCATGTGCATTTCTGTAGATATGTAGTGATCTCTCACATATAGTGCAACTCCACCTCCTCTTTTTGTAGATCTGTTTCTTTTGAACAATTTGTATCCCTCCATCAGTACATGCCAGTCATGGGTATCGTCCCACCAAATTTCTGTAATGGCAACTATGTCATACCTGCCCTTGTGTACCATTGCTTATAGTTCACCCGGTTTGTTCCCCAAGCTTTGAGCATTTGTATATAAGCAAAAGGCCTGGGCAAATCGATAATAAACTTACATCTTGAGCTGATGGCAGAAATGGTTTGAATGCCATCGTTTTCTTTCCATATATAACTTTTACAGATGTTTTTTGAACCTGCCATGTCTCTCTCTCTCTCTCTCTCTCTCTCTCTCTCTCTCTCTCTCTCTCTCTCTCTCTCTGTGTGTGTGTGTGTGTAACTGTCAGAGCCAGAGCGCTAAGCCCAGGGTCTTGCTTCCCTCCCCTGGTTTCTGTCTTTTTTCCTAGGAATTAATGAACGGGATGATTTCCCATTAAGTAAGCCAAAACCCCTTTCAAAGGCAAATCAATAAAAAGTGATGAGTTGTTGGGGAAATATGGGAAAACCAGGCGGTTTGAATTAAGATTTTGGCAAAAGCCCTAATGGCTTGTAAGTAACTCATCATTCCTTTTGGAATTAAACAAACAGCCCAGATCTTCTGGTTCCTCGTCTTCTGTAGAAGATCGGATTATTACGGGCAAATTAAATGCAGTTCGAACCCCAAAAGCGGGGAACTCCAGCACCTAGGAAGAGCCCTCTTGACAGGGGCACCAGGGGGATCCCAAACAGCAAATTGGCAGATGCAACTCAGAGACTGAAGCCTGCCATCTTGACCTTGTACTCCTGAGGAGCCCTGGTCCTTGGATCAGACAGTGAGCCACAAGGGATGGTCTGGAAGTCCTGCAACGCTTCTACAATGTGACCAAAGGTGTTTGGAGACTCCAGGAGGGCAGACCGAGCATCCCATCATCGTCTGCAACTCTTCTTGGGATCACATGACAGGCAGTCAGAAAAGGCACGACAGCTTCACTGTATTGTTACAAGGTGCTCCCTCACTCTTTCATTCTTCTCCAACATTGCAATGTCCAATGAGATGATGATGATGATGATGATACTTGCTACTGATCCTGAATGTCCTTGTATTTAATTTTAGTGGCCAATTCCTAATCTTAACTCTGTAAGAGAGGGTGTCATGCCCCCGTTGGAGCCTGAATCTGCGGAGGAAGATGAGCCGGAACTGGAGCTGACAGAGATCGAGGGGGAGGCTTCATTGGCTTCGGAGGAATATGGGGAGGAGCAGGCTGAGACAGGCCAGGGCCTTTCAGGATTGGGACGGCTTGTAGGCAGGGAGGAACGGGGGCAGGATGACCAAGAGAGGCTAGGCAGTGAACATGAGAGACAGAGCTCAGGCGATGAGCAGGGACTGCCCCCTCCTGATCCTCGAGCATGGAGAGTAGAGAGAAGGCGGGAACAGCGCAGGCTGACCCGACTACTCAGGAGGAGAGTGCCCCACCCCTCTCCACAAGGCACACCTGGGGACTGAGACTTAAGGAGATGCTGTGGGGAGGGGCATTTGTCGGGAACAAACGCTGAATTCATTGACGGTTATGTGCCATTGCCGAAGTTGGACGTTTCCTGGACTTCTTGCTTTATTTCTTGCTTCCTGGATTAATTGCCTTGTTCCTTTTCTTCTTGGACTAATTGTCTTATTCCCTTGCCCTGCTGGATTTCTTGTTTTGGCAGCCATTGTGCTCACAGCTTTGTGCTGGACTACTTGCAGCCAGAGGCTGCTGGAGGTGTGTGTGTGTGTGTGTGTGTGTGTGTGTGTGTGTGTGTGTGTGTGTGCAAGCTATGTCGTCTCTGCTTCCCAGGAAGAGTCCCTCCCTCATGCAACTCTGGGCTAGATTCCACCACAGATTCAAGATTCAAACCTTTATTGTCAGAGTACAACATGTGTACAATGAGATTGGCTGAGCCTCCCTTTGTGCACCCCCCCCAACACAATACAACTCACAGTGAAAGACAGAGAATCCCTAGCCCAGTGAATCCTTCTAACAAACAAACACCCAATCCTATTGCACATGTGAATAAATTGCATGTCGCACCGGCAAGTCAATCATACTATATTGTTGTAAAGTTATTTTTCATTCAGGAGTCTGACAGCCCATGGATAAAAACTGTTCTTCAGCCTGTTCGTTTGACTGGCTATGCTTCTATATCTACTACCCGATGGTAGGAGAATAAAGAAGTGCTGACCAGGGTGTGAGTCGTCCCTGAGGATTTTCCTCACTCTTCTAAGGCAGCGAGCCCTAGCAATGTCGTCTAGTGGTATTGTTTTGTGCTGTCCTCCCCACCCTCTGTAATGTCTTTCTATCCACGGCTGTCAAGCCGGCATACCATACCGTGATGCAATAAGTGAGGTCACTTTCTATTGTGGACCAGTAAAAGGAGGTCATCAGTTGTTGTTCCATTTTGTTTTTTCGCAAGACTCTGAGGAAGTGGAGTCTCTGTTGGGCCTTTCTGGCCACCTGGGTCGTGTTGATTTTCCAGGTGACATCTTTACTGAGATAGACTCCCAGGAATTTAAAGGAGGACACTCTCTCCACACAGCCCCCCTCGATGTAAAGTGGGGCAGGTTCCTCTCTCTTCTTCCGGAAGTCTAACACCATCTTCTTTGTCAAGTTGTTTTCTGAGCACCATGTGAATAGTTTTTGAACCTCCCCCCTGTACGCTGTTTCGTCTCCGCCTGTAATAAGACCCAGTACGGTGGTATCATCTGCGAACTTAATGATCACAGTGGATGGGTCAGACAATACACAATCATGTGTGTACAGTGAATACAGGTAGGGAATACAGGTAGGGAGCAATAAAGGGGCAGTTTGAACTATCAGGTGACTGTGTTGCCTCTGTGCCATGCTCTGGGTCATCACAGAGGGCAAATATCTTTGGAGGATACAATCTGGGTCGGTCACCGGGACCAGAGGTTTAGTCTTCCGAGCTTTCGGACTCGTGCTGGAGCCCATCTTCAGGGAACTTCTCTCAACCAGAATGTGAGCTTTGGGATATTCTATGCGTTGTATTTATGTGGTGCCTGGTTCTGTGTGGCTTTTTAGTTGTTGAGTGGGGTGTTGATGGCCGACTATTAAGTCATTGGCTGTTGTTTCCTTGTGCTGCCAAGTCTTTGGCTTTTAAGTACTTGATAAGCTGGTGGAAAGTCAGCATTCCTGTTGACTGACAAGGGGCCCCGTTTCCCAGGCTTCAATTAGTCCCCTGCCTATTTTAGTACCTGCTCAGCCAACAATCTTAATAGCTATGAAATTGAATGTATGTCCTTGTTCACTGCAATGTGAAGCTACCAATGAGTTTGGATCTCCTCATCTGACCCCTTGCTTATGTTCTTGCAATTTGGTAACATACAGAGTAGCCCAAAGCACACATTCCGATAGAGAGAAGTTCCCTGAGAATGTGCTCCAGCACAAGTCCGAAAGCTCGGATGACTATCTGGTCCCAGTGACGGACCCAGATTGGATCCTGCAACATTATCAGATAAAAGTCTGTAGAGATTCTCAGTCATCCAGGTCATGGTTGTCCCAAAGGTGCTTTTTCAGGAGACAACTGGACTTTCTTGTTTTTTCTTTTGAAGACATTTCACTTCTCATTCAAGAAGCTTCATCAGCTCTGACAGGATAGTGGGGAATGGAAGGATTTATATTCATTGCAGGCAGCTGGTCATTTGCATCCTTTTAGAGGGTGGTTGAAGCCATTTGGAAGTTTATCTGTGTCCTCAGGGTCACCTGACTAGTGCTCAGGGGTGAAATGCTACCAGTTCAGGCCGGTTTGCCCAAGGTAGTAAAAATGCTTTTAAAAAGTAAAAAAAAAAGGTTCCGACAATCAGCTGTGACAATCAGATGTGCCACATGATCATTGGAACCTTTTTTTTTTACTTTTTTAAAGCATTTTTTTACTACCGGTTCTGGCAAATAGGTTCAACCGGTAGTTAAAAAATGCTTAAAAAGGTTTTTTAAAAGTTCCGACGATCAGCTGTGACAATCAGCTGTGCCTGCGATCGTTGGAACCTTTTTAAAAACTTTTTTAAAGCATTTTTTTACTACTTGTTCCGGCTAATAGGTAGTAAAAAAAATGCTTTAAAAAGTAAAAATAAAGGTTCCGACGATCACGGGCACAGCTGATTGTCACAGCTGATCATTGGAACTTTTTAAAAACTTTTTTTTAGCATTTTTTAACTACCGGTTGAACCGGTAGTTAAAAAATGCTAAAAAAAGTAAAAAAAAAAAGTTGGCCACACCCACCCAGTCACATGAACCCCTCCCCCACCAAGCCACGCCCACAGAACCAGTAGGGAAAATTTTTGAATTTCACCACTGCTAGTGCTTCTGGTTCCTGAGGTCTGCAATTGTCCTCAGGGTCACCTGAGTAGTGCTCCTGGTTTCTGTAGACTACAGGAACCAGGAGCACTACTCAGGTGACCCTGAGGACACAGATAAACCTCCAAGTGCTTCAATGACCCTCTAAAAGGATGCAAATGACCAGCTGTCTGCAAGGAATATAAATCCTTCCATTCCCCACTATTCAGTCAGAGCTGAAGAAGCTTCTTGGATGAGAAGCGAAACGTCTTCAAAGAAAAAACAAGAAAGTCCAGTTGCCTCCTGAAAAAGCACCTTTGGGACCTGGTGTTCCACCCCAACTACGAACCACAAAGAATGCAGCACACACAAAGTCTGTGCAAACCTTATTTTATTAAATAAAGACTACTAATATGCTTTCTTAGTAGTTTGTTCAAACAAAAATACGGTTTCAATCAGTCTTTTATGAACAAGGGCTGTTAATTCAAATTCATTAACAGCCAACAAGAGTCCAAGGTAAAATAACTCAATTCTTGATGCAATAGTCTTTCCGATATCAGTAATCTTACTGTGGTTTGGCAAGATGCCCAGAAGCAATTAGCAGAACAGATAACACAGGAAAACCAGAGCCAAAGAGACGTTTTCTGAATCAGATACACAAGGTGATTATGAAGAGTTGTTTCCTACAAATTACTTCAGCCGTCATCATCCCTTAAATAGGCTAGGGGCGTGGCCAATTAGCCCCAAGCCTTACTCCCAAGGAGACCTCCTCCTCAGGAACCATTCCTGCCTTTTGGCCGCTCTGCGTGCCCATGCATTGAGAATAGGCTCCTCCTCTTCTTCCTCTTCACTGATGGGAGCTTCTGGAGGTTCTGAAGGCCCTGGCTGAATCTCCGCCTCTGGCACCGAGTCCTCACCAACCTCCTCACTGTCTGACTCAGGTGCCAGCTGCACAGGCCGCTGGAGCATCACCACAACAGCCTCTTCGCTGTCCGCAACCAGCTGCACGGGTCGCTGGTGGGCCACAACACCTGGGACAGGTATATTTGCCTTCATTTGTGACAAATATCTTTGTCTCCACTCTCTCACTTTTTCTGTCCCTGTGCCTTTATGGCCCTTTATGTTATCCTGTGTTTGATTGTATCCTTCCCACTTTAAATCTAAGCTAAACAGTCCCAGACTCCAGCATGCTTTCTAGCAAAGGGCAGGGAGAAGCATTATGGCTGAACTGGGAACTACCCCAGTTCCAAGTTACATTCCTAGTTGGAAGTCTCTTGCTCTTAGGCAAATTGTGTCTTATTGGATACAGAGTGGTGTCATATTACACGAGGAACTGTTCCCAAGCCTTCTGGGAAGAAGAAACATGCAAACATAGATATATGGCCCCCCTCTTCAGTTTAGGAAATATACATTCCAGATGTTACTCTATTTAAGAAAGTTTACCAGGTTTTTCCTTTTCTTAAATTTTAACCATTTTGGATGACAAAAAGTTCTTGGGAACTTAAAAGCTTGAAATTAATAAGCTCAAAGCTGCAGCTGGTTTTTTTTTCTTTTTCTTTTAGGAAGAGGCAAAAATGAGTTGAGGATGCAATTTTATTTCATGAACTCTGCAATGGTCCTGGGTTTTGCATCCCCAAACCTCAGCCCCCTTTTTTTCAGTGGCACTTCTTGGAGAATAAAACATTGTCCTGTGTTCTAAGTATGCCCTTTGTGAAAGCATCACATAGAAATCTACCTGTGGCCTAACACGGAAGGATTGTTTGTCTTGCACTAATCCAGAAAGAAAGTAGTAAAGATTGGAGAATCAAGAATGGCATCAAAGAAATAGTTGCTAATACTAGTACTATTTCCCAGGTCAAACCCACACAATGTCCTATCTTCTGGCCAGAATTTCCCCTTCGTTTATTGGGTGCTGATCAGAGGTGGGTTCCTCCCGGTTCGGACCGGTTTGCCCGAACCAGTAGCGACCCGCTGGTGACGTCACGATGATGTCACGGAGCTGGTTCCGTCGGTGCCGGTCCGTGGGCGCCGCCATCTTTTTTTTATTATTATTTAATTTTTTTTAATTATTTTTTTTTAATTTTTTTTTCTTCTGCGCATGCGCAGAAGCTGAGTTTCCGGCACTGCGCATGCGTCGCCATCTTGTTTTTAGCTTTTTTTTATTATTTTTTTTGCACTGTGCATGTGCGCGCGCGCGAGAGGCACACCCACGCAGTGCGGGAGGAAGCGAACCGGCAGCGAGGTAAGTTAGAACCCACCCCTGGTGCTGATGAGTAGTTTCCTGTTCCACTACTGTAGCCACAACATTTCAATGCTTTCTCTGATGGTCTATGGAGATTCTCAATCATCCAGGTCATGGTTGTCCCAAAGGTGCTTTTCAAACAGGTGCAGCCTTGTGCAGATCTCCTTAAGGCAGCAAACCAAAAGCATTTTGTCAACTTGCAAAGCATCCCTGGCCTGCTCTCGAGTTGCCATAGGCAAGGGGGGATGGGAAACCAATGAAGCAGCACGGCAGCCAAAACAGAAGCACATTCCAGACATATCTCTCTCAAGGCTGTCTCCCAGGGTTACCTACAGCACAACCTGCGAAATTGCTCCATTGGTGAATGTGATTGATGACACACCCTGGAGGGAGGAGGGAAACAGGGTCATGATTGGGGCGTAAATTACGTGGGGTCAGAGTTGGCTTCACCTGGAACGTGCTGACATGAAGCTCCTAATAAATAACTGGATTTCTTTTGAAGCTTGGCTCGAGGCTCATGATTTAATTAGGGCATCCGTCGGAACCCTGACAAATTTGTCTGATGGCCGCCATTTCGTCCCCATCCACAAATGGGCAGGGCAGGACAAAATGGCAGCCATGTAGCCCGGGGCCACATAGTCTGCCTTCCTTCCCAAATAAGTAGACCTTTAAAGAATATTTCCATTCTAAATATTCAACCACTGTTCATTCTCCTTCCCTTGATCTTTTAGCAGTTTAACAGGTGACAACTAATCGGTTGGTTTATGTTATTTCATTTCTTTGCTTTTTACCTGAGTTCTTGGAACTCTGAAATTTTGTATAACGTTCAATGTATGCAAAACTATGCCTGGTTATGAGCAATATGGAAGGCCTCCAACTGGGTGGGTGAGAGAATTAGGAATGTCGATCTCTGTGGATGTGGAAATACCTCTACCACACCTGATACAATGGAGGCTCCTAGATCACCCATAACTATCATGAATGATGCTTCGGTTTCAGAGGAAATTCTCCATTCAGATAAAACATGGCTGGACTGAAGTTTGAATATGTCCTGTTTATTGTTGGAGAATGGAATGATTTGAAGCTCTGTAAGATTTCCATAATTAATTATTTGCGTTGTACATTAAAAGGCCCATCTGGAGTGTCTTTATTTCTCTGAAGTTACTAAAAGGGCGTTTTTGCACCCTCTTAAATTAATTTTGGATTTTACTCCCATTTCCAAAATTAGTTTGAAGCTTCTTTTCATGTCCATCCTGAGCAACAAGAAATGAATTAGAACTATCCCCCATTTCTCTCCGACTTAGGAATTCTTCATCATGAGGGTGAAATTAAAAGCCAACCATAATTCGCACTTTGCTAATGTTCCAAGTCCAGGTTGATTTATTTATGTATTTATTTCTAGCCACAGAGCATAGCCTTTGAAATAATGGGTGTTTACCAAACACTTCTCAGGCTAACCAAGTGATAGAGACAAATCCTATTTACTCTACAGTGGCACCTCAACGTTAATTGGTTCCGGAGTGGGGGGGAGCAATGAGTACCAAAAACGATGAGTACCAAACAATTTTTTCCCATAAGGAATAATGTAGTGAGTCCCAAGGCTGCTGACACCAATAAGTTCTAGCTTGTGCATTGAGTACCAAACCAATGATGAATACTGGGTCAAGATTTCCATGTCAAAATGCATTGAGTAACAAATTCAATTGAGGGTTTTTGTTTTTTTTTAACTTTTATTTATGTATTTTCGTGCTTTAAGCCGTCTTCGGCAGTGATCCTTCTCCCAGGGTTATAGGTCAAGAATTTATTCATGAGTTCGAATCCTTGATCCGAGAGAAGGGCACCGAACCGTTTGCGAAGGTTGTTGTATGGCTACTCTGGGAAGGTCATTTTTTTGACCGCCAGCAGCTCGTTATAAGTCCCAAGGCTGCTGACACCAATAGGTTCTAGCTTGTACCAAACCAATGATGAATACTGGGTCAAGATTTCCATGTCAAAATGCATTGAGTAACAAATTCAATTGAGTTTCAAAGCAGTTGAGTACCAAGAATCACTGCATCTGATATGGTAAATATTTTGTTTAATTGTAATATTGAAATTATTATCTCACTGATGACTCACACCTGACCCATCACAAGGCCAATTACAAAACCCTTACTTGACACACTCCACCTGAAGCCCTTATAAACAGAAGAACACCGATACTGACATCCCCTAAACTCCGCTGAAGATGTTACCTAGCCGGAAACCACAAGCTCAGAGAATGAACTTTCACCCTTACAACCATAATTCCAGGCTCAAGTACAATCTAGGATCTCCTTCTTGAGCAAGGAGTACCTCCAAGATCCCTTCCAGCTCTGTTATTCTGTTATCAACTACCTGTATCGTATATGGTAACTGCAGCAAGACGACTGCACAAAGATGGAAAAATAATGAAATACACAGAGTAGAATATTATAACATGGACAGAGCTCACAGCAAAGCTGACTAGGAAAAAACACTAAAGACTTTCTTAAAAAATTGGAAGCCTTTTATGGACTTTTTGTTGAAAGAAGAAAAAATTGAAATGAAGATTCATGGATTTGGAGACTAAAAAAGGTTAAAGAGGGAAGGGAATTACTCAATAAAAAGAAGAGTGGAAGTCAAATTCTATATTATATTTTCTTTTTACTTATTTTCTATCTTTTTCATTTTTATACTTCTATTGTAAAATTCTAATAAAATATTTTTTAAAAACTGTGTGACAAGAGGGGAAGCTTCGGGAATAAAGACTAATTCCTGATTTAATTTAACAAAGATAGCGAGAGAAATACTTGGAAACCCAGACAGGTGAACAGCTATTGGAGATTCAGTGGCCTCACTGAAGAAATATTTTTCTCCTTAAAGAATGCTGCTTTTTTATTTCCTCTGAAATGGAAAAGAACTTTTTTTTCAATTTCCACTTTATCTATCTATCTGTTATCATCTATCTATCATCTAGTTGAGCTTTCTTTTTCCTTTCGTTTTCATTTTCTACTTTTCTCCTTTTCTTTTTTTTTTGAATAGATGTAAGAA
>QLTV01000808.1:1137143-1150076 GCA_003457575.1 Thermophis baileyi
AGATTGCAGGACCTTTTTTTCCTTAAACCGAATTGCTTGTTTGAGAGTAGGTTGTTTGTTTCCAGGTGGAGGGTAATGGATTGGTTTATGATTGCTTCCATGACTTTGCAGGTGACGCAGCATAAAGAGATTGGTCTGTACTTTTCAACTAGGCTGGGAACTCCCTTTTTGAAGATAGGAATGACCATGGCTAGTGACCATAGGTTGGGCAAGGAGCTGGTCCTGAAAGATTTTTCAAAAATTATGCTTAGAGGTTCTGCTAGGGCAGTGGAAAGCTTTTTTAAGAAATAGGCACATAATCCATCAGGGCCAATGGATAGAGATGGTTTTAGGTTGCGTAGTGCCTTTCCAACGTTGTCTTCTGTAAAATGTATTAGATCATTGTAATTGTTTGTGGTTCGACTAGGAAATATTGGGCATGAGTTGTTGCTGTTTACAAAGACTGAGCCGAAGAATGTGTTAAAGAGGTTGGCTTCATTCTCACAACATTTGTTGATTTGTGAAACATCCAGCGATAGTTGGTAAAGTTATGTTCATTTGTTAAATTCCCATTCATTTGTTTTATTGTTTTAAAAAGGTTTGTATTTAAGAGCTTTCCATGCTAGGGAAAGCTCTGCATAAGAAATGAACGTAGATATCCTAGTAGACTCAGTGGATTAAGTAAACCCAGCTATTGTTTTTTGCCTGACATGTGAAGAAGACTCTTTTACGGTTATTTGGCACAGCATAAAATTAAAAAAAAAAAGCCTGAAAGTATGTAGACACAGCCTATAGTTTTAATTTGGTTGGTTTAATTCCTGCATTCTTCCCCATTAGCCTGTTTGTTCACCTGTCAACTCCCTGTCTCTGTTTCCCTACGAACAAATATTGCAGGCTGTGTTGACCTTGGCAAGCCAAGAATTGCTTTGATTTGCCTTTTGATTTTCTTCAGCAGCAACTCACGCAGAGACAGTGTGAGCAGTGAGCACCCTCCTCTAACCGACAGTCTGTGTGACTGGTGGTAGTTGGCTTTGAATGGCTAATTTCATGGGGCCTCCACTTTGGGAAATGAGAAACTTTGCCCACAAAATGAGAAGAAGCTACAAGCTCATAGAAATGTGTTTCCGATTAAACAGAACAGCTTCCTTAGAATGTGGCAATCTGGACAATTCCAACCATCCTGAACAGAAACTTTCCAAGCCAGACAGAAACCACAGCAGACGATGTTTACTTAACTGGAAGGGCAGAATAACCTTTCCCTATCCTTGATTTCAAATTCCTGCATTGTTAATAAAGATCAAAGAGAAGTGGGGGGGAATCACCTTCCAGAAACAAATTTGAACTGTCCCATCAGAGGATGGCTTCTCACTTGCACCAGCACTTCAAAGGCTGCAGAAGTGCTGCCCCCGCCCACCTAACTGAAATGCAACAGATTTACTCACGAGAGTCCAAAGGCGTATCTTTGGGGATGGCATGTTCTGACATGAGCCAAACATTTCCCTTTAGTGCAGTCCTCCAGCAACCCGACTTAGATGAGGGAATAGAAGGGGAACTTACCATATTTGCAGATGATACTAAACTGGCAGGAATAGCCAACACCATAGATCAGGGGTGTCAAACTGGATTTCTTGGAGGGCCGGATCCAGGGGTGAAATCCAGCAGGTTCTGACAGGTTCTGGAGAACCGGTAGCGGAAATTTTGAGTAGTTCGGAGAACCGGCAAACACCACCTCTGGCTGGCCCCAGAGTGGGGAGGGAATGAGGATTTTGCAGTATCCTTCCCCCTGGAGTGGGGAGGGAATGGGGATTTTGCAGTATCCTTCCCCCAGGAGTGGGGAGGGAATGGGGATTTTGCAATATCCTTCCCCCAGTTAGGGAATGGGGATTTTGCAGTATCCTTCCCCTGCCACACCCACCAAGCCACGCCCACCATGCGACGCCCACCAAGCCATGCCCACCAAGCCACACCACGCCCCCCAAGAATCCACCACTGGATCCTAGTAGGCACCAGATTACTCTGCAAGGAGAGTCCGTAGGATCTAGAACAGGTACAGCTCTACCTAATGTGGGGGAAATCAGTTTTCAGATAAACAGAATACATGGGAAACTCCCACTGTGGGTCAAATCTACTTAGGGATGGGGGGCCGGCAGAGTGGGGGGCGGCGGCATGGGGAGAATTTTCGGCCGGCAGAGTGTTGCAGGAGGCCATGGAGGGTGAAAATGAGGCACATGGGGGCACATGCAGACCGTTTTAGCCGCCAGAGGCACCATGGGCCAGTCCTTTGATATTTCCAGGCCAGCCCCGCAGGCCGGATTTAACTACCCTGCGGGCCGGATGCATGCCGTGGGCCTTGAGTGTGACACCCCTGCCATAGATGATAGGCTCAAGATCCAGATGGACCTTGACAGACTTGAACAGTAGTGTATTGGACAGCAGTGTACTGGACTAAATCAGGGGGCCCCAACCCCTGGTCTGGGGACTGGCACCAGTCCGTGGCATGGCAGAAAACGGGCCACAAAAACAAGTAAAGCCTCATCTGCGGGATGCAGGCAGCATACAAAACCACGCCCACTCCGGTCCACAGAAAAACCTCTCTCCACAGAAGCGGTCCCTGGTGCCCAAAAGCTTGGAGGCCACTGGACTAGATGACCTCTAAGATCCCTTCCAACTCTGTTATTCTGTTATCTGTTCTCTTCTGTTGTGAGTTCTTGCCCACCGTGGCTGAAGTTACATTTATTTAAACCAGTCCCTGTGACTGCTGGAAGATATAATTGAATGAAGACACAGAGCTTTATACTCCTCTCCCCGAAATCCAGCAGAGAGGTGATTTAAAAGTCTTTGAATGGTACCTTTCACTGACTCAGTCAAGAACATCTGGGGAAATGGTGTGGGGGTGAAAAATAGCATCCCTGATCAAAGCCCTGCATCTTTTTATGAGAGTTGTGACCATCATCTTAACTTTTGGGATATCTCCCCTGTAGGAATTTACAGATTAACAGAGTTGGAAGGGACCTTACAAGTCATCTAGTCCAACCCCCCGCTCAAGCAGGAGACCCTACACCATTTCTGACAAATGGCAGTCCAATCTCTTCTTGAAAGCCTCCAGTGATGAAGCTCCCACAACTTCCAAAGGCAACTTCTGTTCCATTGGTTGATTGCTCTCACTGTCAGAAAATTCCTCCTTATTTCCAGGTTGAATCTCTCCTTGATCAGTTTCCATCCATTATTCCTTGTCTGGCCTTCGGGTGCTTTGGAAAATAGCTTGACCCTTTCCTCTCTGTGGCAGCCCCTCGAATATTGGAAGACTGCTATCATGTCTCCCCTGGTCCTTCTCTTCGCTAGACTAGCCATGCCCAGTTCCTGTAACCGTTCTTCATATGTTTTAGTCTCCAGTCCCTAGTAGGCACGGCTCTCGCCTGTTCCTCAAACAGCACAGAGCCGCTCAGAGTCGCCTTCAACCGTGAGTTGACCAGCAAATAAATGTGATAAATAAATAAATAAAAAGGAGGCTCTGAATCCAAGAGAACCCCCAATTTGTGTACTGGTTCTGTTTGGGAAAATTTAGTCCCATCCAGGATGGAAAGCGGGAAATCCCCAAAATTGGGTATTTTGCTAATACCCACAGCCATTCACTTTTGCTAGGGTCGAGCTGCTGTTTCCCATTCAAACCCTCAGACACTGAGGCAGAACTTCTTACTGGGGGATACCTCACCCCATGCCGTAGATGACCTCATCCAGCAATTTATGCAGATGTTAAACAGGAGAGGAGAGTGAATCAAACCTTATGGAAACCCACAAAGCAGGGGCCGTGGGCAGTGGTGGCATTCACTTACCTTCCCTACCGGTTCGCAAATGTGAGCGTGCGCGTCTGCGCATGCGCATGGCCTTCTGTGCATGTGCAGTGCTTGCGCGTTACGTCCGGGTGGGTGGGTGGAGCCTCCCGCAGTTGCCGCTACCGGTTCGTGCGATCCGGAGAGAACCGGCTGAATCCCACCACTGGCCGTGAGCAGGAACTCTCCTTCCCAATCAATACTCATTGATCATGTCGAAAGGAAGAAAACCAGTACAACACAGTGTCTCCCACTTCCAAACCCCAGAGCCAATGCAGAAGGATACCATGGTATCAAAAGCTATGGTATGCATCCCCCCACCAAGGAGCCTTTCCGTCCCTCGGGTTCTGTGAGATCTACTTTTCAAGGGCTCCTCCACCTAAGCTCTCAAATACTCCAGGAGTTTTCCTCCCCTGAGAAACAGGCTGTTTCATCTGTCCATCTACTAAAAGTCTATGGAGATTCTCGGTCATCCAGGTCATGGTTGTCCCAAAGGTGCCATCAGACCTGCCAGCACTTAAACCTATAAACAGAAATGATCCTTAGCTCCCTGTATTGAGAAAGGTGCAAGTTTATTAGAAGTCAAGTGTATTGCAGTAATGCATAGCCAGAACTGGGAATCGCACGCCAAAATCCCTAAGTTCACTTTTTCCTCCCTTAACTGCCTCCCATCACTGACCTCCCCATGACCAATTAGGTTCAAGCAAGATGTTTTCAGAAACACTTCAAAAGTAGGTTGGTATGCAAGCTGCCTTCCTCTCCCAACCGGGTGACCTTGAAGCAGCATCTTGGGGAGATACGGAAGTACTTTCGATTTCCCCCAAGCATCCCCTATCCTGTCTACCCTCCCCAGAGTTCATGGCAGACTGCCACTGCATGGTAGCGAAGCACACAAGCAAGCATAAGTTGACAGGTGCTTCTTCAAGAGGCAACTGGACTTTCTTTGTTTTTTTCTTGAAGACGTTTCATTTCTCATCCAAGAAGCTTCTTCAGTTCTGGATAAGAAATGAAACGTCTTCAAGGAAAAAACAAAGAAAGTCCAGTTGCCTCCTGAAAAAGCACCTTTGGGATGTTCATCTACTATTTTCTTGGGGTAGTTGGGAATTTCTTCCATATTTCTCTTGGTAATTTTTCTGATCAGTCTTAGCTGGAGGCCTCCAAGGGTACAACAGATGGTAGTTTGGCCTTCTAAGTATACACTCCCTGGCTGTTTCCACTTACTGCTCTTCAATCCTGTGGGACTGAAGGAAAGTGTGGGAAGCAAAGAAACTGCAAACCATTGGAAAGAAAATTGTCCAGTAAAAGGCAGGATATTCCCACACAGCCCTGGAGCATCTCATTACTAAGGAAATGCAAGGATGTTGCGCTTCCTCAGTAGGAATGTCACCCAAATGTTCTCTTCCTTTGAAAGCCATGTCAGAAGCAAAAGTGTTCATCAGGTTTATGAGAAGGCAAGGGATTTCATTGCATTTTATGTTTTATTTTATTTGCACAGAAGGAAATCGCCCACTGTACATCGTGAGGATTGTTCGTCGCATACGACATTCTCCATCCATCCCAATAACCTGGAATGTGTCTCCTGTATCCCTTGTCTCAAGGTGCAAGGAATAGTTTAGCTTCTTGTCTAATTGGGTTGTTTGGAAAGAGCTGCTGCCAATCAGCAGGAGAATAAGGAAAAACTTTAATCATGAAAAAAAAAACCCTTCCCAGGGATGTCTCCATCTTTGTTCTTCTTGGTGTATAAAATGTACTCCCTCCCTCCAAGTCCTCCCCACCAGTGGTGGGATTCAAAAAAATTTATTACCTGTTCTGTGGGCGTGGCTTGGTGGGTGTGGTTTGGTGGGAGTGGCAGGGGAAGGATACTGCAAAATCCCGATTCCCTCCCCACCCCACTAACCTGCTTTCCAGCTCCGTTCTCCTGTGCAGGGCAACAAAAGAAGACCCAGCCGATCAGCTGGGAGGTAGCGAATAGATCGATTGGGTGCCCCAGCCTTTCAAGCTAGGCCTCCATGCAGCCTCCTGGGAGCCAAAACGGGGCGTGTGGGGACTCCTGGAAGGGGCGGGGCAGGCAGGGGCGGGGCCAGCCAGAGGTGGTATTTGCTGGTTCTCCAAACTACTCAAAACTTCCGCTACCGGTTCTCCAGAACCGGTCCGAACCAGCTGAATACCACCTCTGCTCCCCACCCACCCAAAAATCTAATACTACTACATCAGGCTACAATCCACAAAGGAGGTTCCCCCCCCCTTCCGGTGAGACCAGTCTATCAGGGCAACCTGGTCTACCCAATTACGGGACGGAGCTTCCAATTTCGCCTTTCAGCCCCAGTCCAGGAGCCTTTGCAGGCAGCCGCTTTCACGACAAACTATTTTTGTGTTGAATTTATATTTTACCGACAAAGAAATAAATTCGACAAAGAAATAAATTCAACACAATCCACAAAGGAATTAGTAGTAGAGGTGAATTTACTGCAGCAAAAGCCACAAGGAAATGTGTTCGTTATTTTCTAGCTGACTTTTCATATATTCTGAACTTTCGTCAGGAAAAAAAACCAGTATATTAGAAATAGTGATGAGTATTAAATGTTAATTCCATTCTAGCCATTCTAGGAGCCGTGGTGGCACAGTGGTTAGAATAGCAATAGCATTTAGACTTATATACCGCTTTACAGTGCTTTACAGTCCCCTCTAATTGGTTTACAGAGTCAGCCTATGGCCCCAACAATCTGGGGTCCTCATTTTACCCACCTCGGAAGGATGGAAGGCTGAGTCAACATGCAGCCGGTCAGGATCGAACTGCTGGCAGTGGACAGAGCTTGCAATACTGCATTCTAACCACAAGGAAGGAAGGAAGGAAGGAAGGAAGGAAGGAAGGAAGGAAGGAAGGAAGGAAGGAAGGAAGGAAGGAAGATACTGTAGCAACAGGACGTTTACAGAGTCAGCATCTTGCCCCCAACAATCTGGGTCCTCATTTTACCGACCTCAGAAGGATGGAAGGCTGAGTCAACCTTGAGCCTGGTGAGATTTGAACTGCCAAATTGCAGTCAGCTGGCAGTCAGCAGAAGTAGCCTGCGGTACTGCACTCTAACCACTGCACCACTGTGGCTCATAGAATGCAGTATTGCATGTAATTCTGCCAACTGCCAGCAGTTCGATCCTGACCGGCTGAAGGTTGATTCAGCCTTCCATCCTTCCAAGGTCGGTAAAATAAGGACCCAGATTGTTGGGGGCAAGAGGCTGACTCTGTAAACCGCTTAGAGAGGGCTGTAAAGCACTGTGAAGCTATATATAAGTCTAAGTGCTAGTGCTATTGCTAACTGGGTGCAGTATTCCAAGGAAGGTCTTTGTAAAGCAGTACTAGAACTTCACGTGATCTCAATTCAAGAGAAAATTAACTGGAGGGTCACCAGGAGACAGAAAACTGAATCTGGGCAGCATGGGCACCCTTCAGCTGCAGCATTTGTATTTCATAACATGTCCTTCAGTTTGAAAAACAAAACTAATGGGGAAAAAATCTACTCGGAGTTCTCCTAAACGAGATCCGTGGCAGTGATTTCCGATTAGCACTCCTGGAATGCTGCTAGAGATCTTGATGAGTCTTTCAGTTGGAATTTGGTTTATCGGGGGATCCGTGAAATAATCTCCCTTGTGGTCTTTCCAAGGCTTTGGGATTCCAGTTAAATTGAGAACCTGCAGGAAGGTCTCTACTGAAGAGCCAACTTCAGCAAATCCCAGATGCCTTTCAAGCTTCGACTTGGCCACTGGAGGGAGCCGGTGGCTTCTCTCTCCTCACAACTCAAAACCAAAAGGAGCTCTGGAAATGCCCTAGGAGGGATTGGCCAACCCATGTTTCTTAATCCTGATTGCCGTTGTTATAAATCATATTAATATCTTCTCTTACATATTTTTTTTTTGGATCCCACATTCTTAACCTGAAGTGGCTACTGGCATGTAAAGTCATGCAGAAAGAATCAGGAATATCAACCAAGCTGGAGCAAGCCAACTCAAGTCAATGGAGGAGGGGAAAAAAAGCAAAGCCTTTCGGTCTTCTAAGATCCTCAGAACCAGAATTGGTGCCTTTATAAAAAATCCTGGCAGCAGGGAAAGGAAGACTTTTCTGGCAAGGGTGGATAGGCATGAAAGAGGCAAAAGAGCCAGATCTTAGATACAGATACAGATTAACAGAGTTGGAAGGGACCTTGTAGGTCATCTAGTCCAACCCCCTGCCCAAGCAGGAGACCCCACACCAGGGGTGTCAAACTGAAGGCCCAGGGGTTGGATCTGGCCTGGGGGCTGCTTAGATCTGGCCCGTGGGGCCGCTGTGGAAACAGCAAAGGACTGGCCCGCGGTGCCTCTGCCAGTGAAAACGGAGCTTGGGAGGGCTGCGGGCGGCCCTCCTGAGCTCCGTTTTTGCTGGCAGAGGGTTGCAGGAGGCCGTCGCAGCTGAAAATGGAGCTCGAGAGCCCATTTTCACTGGCAGAGCGCTCAGGCCACCACAGGCGCCCCTGACATGAGTGACATTGAGCTGGCCATGCCTACCCAGGCCCCCCGAGGTCAATCACAACCCTGATACGGCCCTCAATGAAATTGAATTTGACACCCCTGCCCTACACCATTTTTGACAGGTCTCTTCTTGAAAGCCTCCAGTGATGAAGCATCCACAACTTCCGAAGGCAAGCTGTTCCATTGGTTGATTGTTCTCACTGTCAGAAAATTCCTCCTTATTTCCTGGTTGAATCTCTCCTTGTTCAGTTTCCATCCATTATTCCTTGTCTGGACTTCAGGTGCTTTGGAAAATAGCTTGACCCCTTCCTCTCTGTGGCAGCCCCCCAAATATTGGAACCCTGCTATCATGTCTCCCCTGGTCCTTCTCTTCTCTAGGCCAGCCATGCCCAATTCCTGCAACCATTCATCGTATGTTTTAGCCTCCAGTCCCCTCATCATCTTGGTTGCTCTTCTCTGCACTTTTTCTAGAGTCTCAACATCTTTTTTATAGTGTGGTGACCAAAACTGGATGCAGTATTCTAGGTGTGGTCTTACTAAGGCTTTATAGAGTGGTATTAGTACATCAGTTGATCTTGATTGTATCCCTCTGTTAATGCAATTTAGGATTGAATTGGCT
The DNA here is from genome assembly GCA_003457575.1 of Thermophis baileyi. NCBI lineage: Eukaryota > Metazoa > Chordata > Lepidosauria > Squamata > Dipsadidae > Thermophis > Thermophis baileyi. The sequence goes on from QLTV01000808.1 coordinate 1,146,072, forward strand.
TTTTTGGCTGCAACATGGCCTCCAAACAAGCAAATAATGGTTGGATTGGGTTGGGTTTGGCCTTCGTTATCTGGTTATGCACTCTTGCTATCTCAAAGGTGCTTTTTCAAGAGGCAACTGGACTTTCTTTGTTTTTCCTTGAAGACGTTTCGCTTCTCATCCAAGAAGGTTCTGACCGAATGATGGGGAATTCTACCAGAACTGTAGAACTGAAGAAGCTTCTTGAATGAGAAGTGAAACGTCTTCAAGGAAAAACAAAGTCCAGTTGCCTTTTGAAAAAAAGCACCTTTGGGACAACCATGACTTGGATGACTGAGAATCTCCATAGACACTTTTGCTAGGTTTGATCATTGAAACTGTGGCCAATGTCAGCTGCCACCTCATGCTTGCTTGTGCTTTGCTACTATTTGGTGACAGACTGCCATGAACTCTGGGGAGGGGGGAAATGTAACGGGGAAGGCTTGGGGGGAAATGAAAGTAAGTGTTGTATTTCCTCGAGATGCTGCTTCAAGATCACCTGGCATATAAGCTGCATACCAAAGTGTGCATGGACTGTCCATTATGAAAACATCTTGCCTGAAGCTCATTGGCTGACCAAGGGTGGGTAGTGGGAGGTAGCTAAGGGGAAGGGGTCGGGAGAAAGTTGAACTGGCAACTATGATTTCACTTTGTTGTGTATTTACTAATAATAATTGGAAAGTGCGTATAGTCAAGGCTATGGTTTTCCCAGTTGCAATGTATGGCTGTGAAAGTTGGACCATAAGGAAGGCTGAGCGCCAAAGAATCGAGGCCTTTGAACTATGGTGCTGGAGAAGACTCCTGCGAGTCCCTTGGACTGCAAGGCGATCAAACCGGTCAGTCCTAAAGGAGATCAACCCTGCTCTTTAGAAGGCCAGATCCTGAAGATGAAACTCAAATACTTTGGCCACCTAATGAGAAGGAAGGACTCACTGGAGAAGAGCCTAATGCTGGGAAAGATTGAGGGCAAAAGAAGAAAGGGACAGCAGAGAATGAGGTGGCTGGATGGAGTCACTGAAGCCGTAGGCGTGAGCTTAAATGGACTCCAGAGGATGGTAGAGAACAGGAAGGCCTGGAGGAACGTTGTCCATGGGGTCACAATGGGTCAGACACGACTTTGTGACTCACAACAACAACATCATATTAGCCACTGCAGGATGAAGGCCTCTTCCGCCTGTTTCCAACCAATGTGGTTCAGAGCTTTCTTTTGCCGCAATACTTGCTGATGTTGTCAATCCATCTTGTTCTAGGTCTCTTTCATGGACGCTTTTGATCAAGTGGGATCCATTCTATGACCGCCTTGGTCCACCTGCCCTCAGTTCTTCTTGCTAGGTGACCAGCCCATTTCCATTTCCATTCTTTTACTCTCTTTACGATATTGTATGCTTTCGTTTGTTCTCTAATCCATGCGCAGGTCTTTCTATCTTGTCTTGTGATGCTTAGCATGTATTTTTCCATAGCTCTTTGCAAAGGTGAAGAACTCTATATATGGACAAAAATGCCAAATCTAAACGTCTGGTTGACTGCGGGATCTACCATAATAATTGTTGTAATAATAGTAATACAAAAAGTCTGGATAATGATACAGGCAGTGCCTGTAAACAGCAGAATAGAAGAGAGAGAACTGGAGAAGATAACAAAAGACGAAGACCTACAAATAGAAATAGAACGAATGTGGCAAAAGCAAATAAAGGTACTAAATTACCTTGGGTGCAATCCCAAAATAACTGGAGCACCATTTGAACATCATTGGCCATCATGCCATGAGCCGTGGTGGCGCAGTGGTTAGAGTGCAGTACTGCAGGCTACTTCTGCTGACTGCTGACTGCTGATTGCCAGCAGTTTGGCAGTTCAAGTCCCACCGGCTCAAGATTGACTCAGCCTTCCATCCTTCTGAGGTGGGTAAAATGAGGACCCAGATTGTTGGGAGCAATAGGCTGACTCTGTAAACCACTTAGAGAGGGCTGTAAAAGCACTGTGAAGCGGTATAGAAGTCTAAGTGCTATTGCTATCATTGGCATTGACAAATTCAGCCTCAGTCAATTGCAAGAAAGCACCTTTACTCGGAACGGCTTACATCCTGCGACGATACCTCTAACAACTCAAAACCTCCACATCTGCCTGTCCCAGGTCCTTGGAAAGGACTCGATAAGTGGACAAAAATGTCAAGTCCAGTCTGAACATCTGGCTGTGTGACAAACCATAGTAATTATTAGAGCCAGTGTGATGTTGTGGTGAAGATGCTGGCCTAGAAACTAGGAAGCAGTAACTTCTAGTCCAGTGATGATGAACCTATGTCACATGTGTCAAAGGTGACATGCCGTAACATTTTGGATGACACACCAGTGTTCACCAAAACCCAACAACAACTATTCTCGAAAGCAAGCCCTGTTCTCATGTGGTTTTTGGAGGCTGCAGAGGCTGTAGAAAAGCTTAACTGAAACTGCTTCAAGAACAAAGGCCTTATGCGATCTGGAGCAACCTCAGGTAGGCCGCAGGGACCTGTCAATGGAAAGAGAACAGTACCTGAAGGTAGGTGGCAGTCCCTCTCTCTCAGTCCAACTCGCCTCACAGGTGTTGTGGGGAAAAGAGGATGAGGAAGGAGTATTAGGTGTGCTCATCATAGAACCTAGGATAATAGAGTTGGAAGTAATCTTGGAGATCTTCTTGTCCAACCCCCTGCTCAAGCAGGAGATCCTGTACCATCCCAGACAAGTGGCTGTCCAGTCTCTTCTTAAAAACCTCCAGTGATGGAGCACCCACAACTTCTGAAGGCAAGCCGTTCCACTGGTTAATTGTTCTCACCATTAGGAAGTTTCTCCTTTGTTCTAAGTTGCTTCTCTCCTGGCTTAAGTTTCCATCCATTGCTTTTTGTCTGGTCTTTTGGTGCTTTGGAAAATGGTCTGACCACCTCATCTTTGTAGGAGCCCCTCAAATAATAGAATACTGTGATCATGTCCTAGTCCTTCTTTTCACTAGTCTAGATCAGGGGTGGGCTGCTGGGGGTTCGCAGGGGTTCGGGAGAACCTCTAGCTAAGATTCAGTGCAGTTCGGAGACCCCCCAAATCCCACTCCTGGCTGGCCCCCCCACCCCGCCCCTCCCAGGAGTCCCCACACGGCCCGTTTTGGATGCAGGTAAGTGCAGGGCGTGCGCGGAGGCTTGGGAAGGGCGAAAAATGGGCCTACCAGAAGTTTGTTTCCGGCCTCCAGAGGGCCTCTGGAGCCTGGGGAGGCCGTTTTTGCCCTCCCGGAGGCTCGAGAAAAGCCTCCGGACCCTGGGGAGGGCAAAAACATCCTCCCCCCCCCCGTGGTGGTGCAGGAGGCCGACTAGGCCACGCCCACCATGGCCACGCCCACCCAGCAACCAGGCAGAGAACCCCTTGCTAAAAATTTTGAAGCCCACCCCTGGTCTAGATATACCCAATTCATGTAACCACTGAGTTACCACCTTGAGTCGTACATGGAGGAAAAATGGGATAAAATAAATAAATAATACACTTCCTTAGGCTTCCACATAAGGACGATTGATTGATTGATTGATTGATTGATTGATTGATTGATGTCCATCTCACTACAAGTTGATTCTGGGCAGCTCACAAGCTTTTTTTCTTTGGCAAACAGGATGGAAGTGACTTTATCAATCTTCTTCCAAGATGTTCCTAGTCTAGCCAGACATTTAGTCTGGAGTATTCTAGTACTCTCCCATCCAAGTACTCACAAGGGCTGACTCTATAACACTTTTTAGACAGATGCTACCTCCTGCTAATCTATGTTAAAGCAGTTTTCATCGTTTTGTGGTTGACCAATTATCCAAGCCTATAATATCAAACTGGCTAGCATACCAAGCTGACATACTATATCAGTGACGGCGAACCTTTTTTTGCTCGGGTGGCAAAAGGGTGTGGGCACGTGCGATAGCACGCGCGTGTGTGCCCACACCCATAATGCAATGCCCTCCCCCCCGTGCATGCGTGCACAACCCCCCGC
>QLTV01000808.1:1175577-1199274 GCA_003457575.1 Thermophis baileyi
AAACTGCGGACACTTGACATTTCCCCCCAGTTTAGGATGTTCACAAACGGGGCGAGTCAGAAAAATCAAGATGGCAAGTATGATCACACAATCAGAGTGCCACTCCTTTAAAAAAAAAAAAAACTAGTGCTACATTTGCAATGCATGTCAAGTAGTGAAAGGGCTTTGCTCACACAATCACAGGTGCCGTATTTACCTTCCTATGGATCCCCTCTAATTCATAGGGAACATGCGTCAGATTTGGGTGGGGCCCTACTAGAGGAGGGTTCCTCCCGGTTCGGACCGGTTTGCCTGAACCGGTAGCAACCTGCTGGTGATGTCATGGAGCCGGTTCGGTTGGTGCCGGTTCGTGGACGCCGCCATCTTTTTTGGGGAATTTTTTATTTATTTATTTTTTCTTCTGCACATGCGCAGAAGCCAAGTTTCCGGCACTGTGCATGCATCGCCATCTTGTTTTTGGCTTCTTTTGGGGAATTTTTTTGGATTTTTTGGTACTGCGCACGCCCGCACGTGCGCAGCGCACACACGCCCATGAGGCCAGGCCATGGGCACGGGAGGAAGCGAACCGGCAGCGAGGTAAGTTACAACCCTCCCCTGGGCCCTACTCATTCCTCTGTTCCTTTGTTGCAGAGGTGGAGAACTTCGGCCCCCTTTATGACTTGTGGCCTTCAACTCCCGTGCCGCATGGGTGCGCCGTGTGGGCGTGCGTGTGCTTTGCACACGCACGCATGCGCAGTGCCAAAAAAAAAATCCCCCCCAAAAAAGCCGAAAACAAGATGGCGACACATGCGCAGTGCCGGAAACTCGGCTTCTGCGCATGTGCAGAAGAAAAAATAAAAAAAATCCTAAAAAAAATATGGCAGCACCCACGGACCGGCACCGACTGAACCAGCTCCGTGATGTCACCAGCAGGTCGCTATTGGTTCGGGCGAACCGGGCCGAACCGGGAGGAACCCACCTCTGGTTAGAGTGTGGTGCAAGTGTGCTCTTCTACAGTGTCTTGCTGGTAGAGGATATGTGTGAGTCCCTGGGAAGTGTGTAAAAGTGCAGAATGTGTCTGGACTGAGCAGCTGAAGTTTTGAGTGTCAAAGGAGATTTGCAGGAAGAGCCCACATCTTTCCCAACTTTTGCAAACAAAGAGAACATTGCTTGGCATCCTTTGAGATAGCAAAGATAGTATCTATCTGTAACTCTCCCTGGTTTAAACTTTGTTTGAGAATTGAAGTACCAGTGAGTTATGGGAAGACCATAAAAAGTCAATTTTCTGTGTCGTTTTTCCGGTAACGAATGTTCATGATGTGGTATTCCTGCTGCCAACGTATAGATTTCCAGAGCCGATATGCTTGCAATTGAACCGTTATCTGCGTTACAGCGAAAACCAAATCATGTTCTTTGTGTGCAAACTCTCCGAATGCAGCCAAGGTAATTCTAGTCAAAGCAAATTGACTCAACCTGGCAAACAGGTTTGTGTTCCCAGGCAAGGACATTGATGAGGAGTGTGCAAAAAAACAAAAAAACAAAAACAAAAAAAACCTCTGAGGGAAAAACATCCCAACTCTGAAATGTCAGGTTCTGATTTTGGAGAAAGTTTTCAGGGTCAGAACAAACACTTCAGAATTTCAATGTTTGAACCTCAGAATGTTTGGTTCCCTTCTCAGAGAAACGTAATGATTTTTTTTTTTAAAAAAGAAAGCTTGGTCATCCTTTTCCTGTCCCAGCTTGGGCATTTAAGAAAGAAAGACCCTGGACTCCATTTGCGGTGCAAGATATACTTTTACTAAAGCCAAGTGGTTACAGCCGAAGCAAAACCAGATCTGAGGATTCCCGTGTAAACCCGGTAACTTTCTCCTCTCCCAGGCCCTCCTCCCTTGGTCATCTTGTTAGTCTCCAACAAGGTTCAAACCAGTTGTTAAAATAGAATAGAGCTGGAAGGGCAATGGTGAAATCTACTTACCTTCCCTACCGGTTCGGAAGCGCGCGTGCTTTGAGCCCGCGCGCACGCACCACCATCGTGCACGCTTTTTCACCCTCTGTGCATGTGCACAAGGCTTTGCACATGCGCAGAGGGTTAAAAACAAGAAAATGGCAACATCCGGGCAGGTGGGCGGAGCCTCGCGCTGCCGCCGCTACCAGTTCTCCGAACCACCGGCGGCCGCCGCTACCGGTATGCCCGAACCGGGGCGTACCGGTAGGATTTCACCACTGTGGAAGGGACCTTGGAGGTTAGAATTAGAATAGAATAGAGGTGGAAGGGACCTTGGAGGTCTTCTAGTCCAGCCCCCTGCTCAAGCAGGAGACCCTATACTATTTCAGATTGATGACTGTCCAGTCTCTTCTTAAAAACCTCCAGTGATGGACCGCCCACAATTTCTGAAGGCAAGCTGTTTCACTGGTTAATTGTTCTCGCTGTTAGAAAGTTTTTCTTTAATTCCAGGTTGCTTCTCTCCTTGATTAGTTTCCATCCATTGTTTCTTGTCTTGCCTTCTGGTGCTTTGGAAAATAAATTGATCCCCTCCTCTTTGTGGCAGCCCCTCAAATACTGGAATACCCCCTAGTCCTTCTTTTCTCTAGACTAGCCATACCCATACCCAAACGTTCTTTTGATTTCGTATGTCCCCAACTCCCTGATTTGCAGAGTTCATTCTCAGAATCCATTTTCTGGAACTCATGCCACAAATAAAGTTTCTGGGGCTTTCCTAAATGTGGTTGCTTTACTGTTCCGAGTTCTTGGAAACACTTTTCTTACCCAGAAGGAAATTGGGAGCCGGTACAGCTCGTGCAACAGTGGTGCACATGGGCAAGCCAAGGGGTGCCCAACACTGTGTGCACCACCACATTCTGAACCAGTATAATTTCTGGCCAGCCCCGTTATAGAGTGCATTGCCATAGTCCAACTGAGAAATGAGCAAGGCCTGAGTGAGGGTGAGCAAGGCCTCCGTGTCCGTCCATCCTCCAGGGATGCTGCTGAAATTTTAAAAAGGTAAAGATTTCCCTATCAGTTGTGTCCTACTCTAGGGCACGGTGCTCATCTCCGTTTCTTGGCCACGGGAGCCAGCGTTGCCCAAAGACAATTCCCATGGTCATGTGGCCAGTGTCAGGCCAAAGCCATTTTCTTTGGATCTTTGGCCTGCCACACTTTGTATTAGTTTAAAATGTATTCTTTGCTGTGGGAATTTGGGAGGGGCAGTTGCATGAGGGATGTCTGCATGTAGCCACAACAAATTCCTTCTAGATTGTCAAGGTCATCCTTTGTCCTGCACCTGCACGGAAGAAGGTGGAGTTCCTACCAAGCTACCAGAGGGTGAAGCAATGAAGATTGGTTCATGTGATGAACTTGGGGGTGTGGGGACAAAGGCTTGAACTTTCAACTGGGTGGAGAAACCTCGAAGGCTTCAGATTCGGGATTTCTCCCAGCCGTGCTGACATGGCTCTGTTAATAAATTGGAACTTAGAGGAATGCTTTGCCTCGGACTCTGATTTAATTCCAGATGCTATTCGGAACCCTGACAGCCAGCATGGCTCTACGCCAAAGACTCATGGAACACTGTTATCTTCCCACCAAAGTGGTACCTATTAATCTACTTGCATTTGCATGCTTTCGAACTGCTAGGTGGGCAGGAGCTGGAACAAGTAACAGGAGCTCACCCCGTTGGGCAGAGCTCGGGTCTCGAACCCGGACTGTCAGCTCTCCAGCCAACAAGCTCAGTGTCTTTAACCCCTGAGCCATCGCGCCCCATTGTAATTTTACCAAATGTGAAATGCGGAAGGCATTTCAAAGAGTTTTGAGAAGTTGCAGACTTCTTGTCACACCTTCTAACGTTTTCCAAATTACGCAAGTAAAGAAGATAAATAATCCATGAGTGAATGAGAGTCTCACAAGCCTTGTAATGTGCGGTCGCATACTAAAGCATAAAGCCCAGGTTCTCGCCGTAATGACAGGATTCACACAACACACTAAGTCAGGGGTGTCAAACTCGATTTCATTGAGGGCCGCATCAGGGTTGTGTTTGACCTCGGGGGGGGGGCGTGTGTGTGTGGCTGGGGGCCATGGCCAGCTCGACATCACTCATGTCGGGAGGAACCTGCAAAAGGTGAAACATTTCTCCTTTTGTTTTGTTTTGCTTTTAGTTTGTTTTGCTAGCCCTCTGCCAGCGAAAACGGAGCTCGGGGGGGGCCCAGACCCCGTTTTTGGCCGCAATGGCCTCTGCAGCCCTTTGCCAGCGAAAAGGGAGCTCGGGCAGTCAGAGGCCATCACGGCTGAAAACGGAGCCTGGGAGGGCCGTGCTTGGCCCTCCCGAGCTCCATTTTTGCTGGCAGAGCCACCACGGGTCAGTCCTTCACTGTTTTCAGGGCGGCCCCTTGGGCCAGATCTAAGCACCCCGTGGGCCAGATCCGGCCTTGATTTTGACACCTCTGCACTAAGTTAAAAGCCCCAGAAAGCGCATTAAGCACCGGCATCCTATCTGAATCTAGTCCTCATGAGCCTCGGTTTGTATTCTGGGTTTTATTGCAATGAATTAACAACCCAACTAATTTACAAAGGATCTTGTGAAACTGGTGGGGTTTTTAAAACTCCGGATGAAATACCAGCGTGATTTCAGCGTTGACAGACATCGGGAATTTGGTCATCTCCCTGGCAAACGCAGCCCAATTGTTGCAATCCGGGAAGGGTTCTTCTCTCTGTCTGCCCCCCACCCCACCCCACCCCACCCCATTCTGCAGCTTTGATGAGGGGGGCAAGAAAGAAAGGCAGAGAGCAAAGCTAAATGCGGCAGGTTGTGGCTGAGCAAATGGGAAGCGGCTGTTTTGCCCCAAAGTCTCCGCCGGTGTTTCTAACCCCAACAGCAACAGCAGCCCCGAGAAGGAAGATGCTCCGAGGGGGAAGTGGGCAAGCGAGGCATTCAGGTTTTTTGGAGAGCAGGCTTAAAAGCTTATGGCTGACCCTTTTGTAAAGCGGGGAAGGGGAGCCCGAACGTTTTCACAGTCTTAAGCTGGGAGGGGATTGCAAAGTGAGCTAATGAAAGCCTGGCTTTAATACCAGGATTTAAGCTCCTACAGTAAGTGGCTTTTCAAAGCACTTTCAGTGTCGGCAAAAGAGATCCATCAGCCCTAAGTTAGAGTTTTCTTTCTTTCTTTCTTTCTTTCTTTCTTTTTTCCTTCCTTTCTTCCTTTCTTCTCTTTCTCTTTCTCTTTCTCTTTCTCTCTTTCTCTCTTTCTCTCTTTCTCTCTGTCTTTCTTTTTTCCTGTCTCTCTTTCTTTCTCTTTTTCTCTGCCTTTCTTTCTCTCTGTCTCTTTCTTTTCTTTCTTTCTCTCTTTCTTTGTTTCTTTCTTTCTCTCTTTCTTTCTCTCTGTCTCTTTCTCTCTCTTTCTTTCTGTCTCTTTCTTTGTTTTTTCTCTCTCTCTCTCTCTCTCTCTCTCTCTCTCTCTCTCTCTCTCTCTCTCCTAGAAGAGCAAATGGGGGTGGGGAAGAGAAACCTTGCTGAATTCCATTCCATTCCCTCTCTCTCTTCTTTCCTCTCTCTTCCTCTCTTCCTCTCTGTCTCTTTCTTTCTCTCTGTCTCTTTCTCTCTCCCTTTCTTTCTCTCTTTCTTTCTGTCTCTTTCTCTCTGTCTGTCATTTCTTTTCTTTCTTTCTCTCTCTCTCTTTCTTTCTCTCTCTCTCTCTCTTTCTCTCTCTCTCTCTCTCTCTTTCTCTCTCTCTCTCTTTCTCTCTCTCTCTCTCTCTTTCTGTCTGTCTCTCTTTCTTTTTTTCTTGTCTCTCTCTCTCCCTTCCTCTTTCTCTCTTTCTTTCTCTTTCTCGGCGATGGGAGAAGGAAGAAAGTTCTCTGGGACTGGGAGGGCGGGCTCTTTCTTTCTTTCTTTCTCTCCGTTTCTTTCTCTTTCTCTCTCTCTTTCTTTTTTCTTTCTTTCCTCTCCCTTTCTCTCTTTCTCTCTGTCTCTTTCTCTCTCCCTTTCTTTCTTGCTGTCTCTTTCTTTCTGTCTCTTTTTTTCTCTCTGTCATTTCTTTTCTTTCTTTTTCTCTCTCTCTGTCTTTTTCTCTCTCTTTTCTCTCTCCTTCCTTCCTTCCTTCCTTCCCCCCCATTTGCTCTCCTCTTTTCTTTCTTTCTTTCTTTCTTTCTTTCTTTCTTTCTTTCTTTCTTTCTTTCTTTCTTTCTTTCCCAATTAAAAAATAGAGGTCTCTTCCAAAAGCTGGAACTGCTCCCCAAAAGACACATCACCTCCTTGTTCTCTCACTTTAAGACCAGAGAGGGGGAAGCAAGGATCTGCTTTCAGAGCTAATTGCAAAGTTTGGAAGTGGAATGATCACTGGTTAGGGGGGGGGGCTTATCTTGCTTTACAAAGGACAGGCCTTGCTCAGAAAGCTTTTCTCAATATATCTGATGGATTGACAAAGATAGCAGAGAGAAATATCTTCTCTTGGCAACCCCAGGACCCTTGACTCTGATGGCCGTTATGATTAGTCATTGTCACGTTCACATTTATTTATTCTTGGAATTGGGTTTATTGCAAATAAAATAGGGGGCCGCATGGCTCCCACATCTGGGCTGCACACTGTGGATGGCCAGCAGAGGTCAGTCAAGAGACACATCCCTGTCCCTCTTGCTCACTCCCTAGTGCTAGCTGGGATTACTGCAGCCCTCATTATGTTTCATCTTTATTTCCAAGAATTCTCTGGTGCCCAAAAGACTATCCAAGAAGATAAAAATGACAGAGAACTACTATTGCTTGGGAAATGTTCCCCCAGCACAGAATGACAGCATCATCTGGGCACATTATTGGCAGTTGAAAGAGGCCTTGACTGATGGCCTTGTCATTATTTGATGTTTTATTGCCTCTGCTCGGTATGGTAGCCCTGATGTGAATCGGTAATTTCCATCACTCATGGCAACCATTTGGGGAGTATCGCAACATCTGAAAATGCCAAAAATGATGCTCACTCAGCTGTATTTAATCCACATGTGGTTTAAAGAGAAGGAGCTCGAAACAGAGAAAACGAAGAGTTAAGTTTGGAGTTAAGTTAAGTTAAGTTAAGTTAAGTTAAGTTAAGTTAAATTAAGTGAAGGCTAAAACATATGATGAACGGTTGCAGGAACTGGGCATGGCTAGTCTAGTGAAGAGAAGGACCAGGGGAGACATGATAGCAGTGTTGCAATATTTGAGGGGCTGCCACAGAAAGGAGGGGGTCAAGCTATTTTCCAAAGCAACCAAAGGCCAGACAAGGAATAATGGATGGAAAGTGAACAAGGAGAGATTCAACTTGGAAATAAGGAGAAATGTTCTGACAATGAGAGCAATCAACCCATGGAACAGAAGTTGCCTTCAGAGGTTGTGGGAGCTTCATCACTGGAGGCTTTCAAGAAGAGACTGGACTGCCATCTGTCCGAAATGGTGTAGGGTCTCCTGCTTGGACCGGGGGTTGGACTAGATAACCTACAAGGTCCCTTCCAACTCTGTTAATCTGAAAATCTGAAAGTTGCTGGTTCAGGCTTAGCATCTGGACCAGGGGCCAGCCAGGTGAAATACCTGATTCCCCACTAGGGGGCACTACATTCTGTTTAATGGTTTGAAAGGTAAGGTAATGATTACCTAATTTGCATCAATGCATCCAAATGATCCCTTCCATACTGCATGCAGCCTTCATTCTTTTTTTTTTGTTTGTTTGTTTTGTTTGGTGATAGGATGGTGCAAAATGTTTCAAGTTCAGAGAAAAAACAAGTTTTGTCGGAGTTTTGTCAAGGGTGATATGCCAATTTCAAGGGCTGCCCTCCTGGTATTCAGTTTCCAGATTTGTCAACTGAATTGGAAAAACCATAAGAATACAACATAAAACGGCCTGCTGGTTACTCCTAGTAGAGGTAACTACTTGCTGCTGGTGCTTTACCCTAAGTACTATGCCCCTAGTTCTAGTACTAGAACTATAGTACTCTTTGGAGATCATCTCTTTTAAAAGCTATCTTAAGTAACCATCCAGGCCTGTCTCAACTACAGCAGCAAAGTCCACAATGGTTTTGATCAATCAATCAGAATAGAGCTGGAAGGGACCTTGGAGGTCTTCTAGTCTAACCCCCTGCTGAAGAAGGAAACACTAGACCATTTCAGACCATTGTCCAGAGGTGGGTTCCTACCGGTTCTAACCGGTTCTTTAGAACCGTTAGTAAACTGGCGATGATGTCACGGAACCGGTTCTTTCAGTGTCTCCGTGGGCGCCACCATTTTGGATTTTGCTTCTGCGCATGTGCAGAAGCTATTTTTTATTGCTGCGGGGGCGCGCATGCGCGCAAAGCATGCACGGTGCGACCCTGAGCGAACCAGCAGCAAAAGGATCCAGAACCCACCCCTGCCATTGTCCAATCTCTTCTTAAAAGCCTCCAGTGATGGAGCGCCCACAATTTCTGAAGGCAAGCTGTTCCACTGGTTAATTGTCCTCACTGTCAGGAAGTTTCTCCTTAGTTCCAGGTTGCATAAGCTGACCCCCCTCTTCTTTGGGGCAGCCCCTTCAGGTTTTTTTGCATGGAAAAAAAAATCCACATGACTGGAAGCATAGCACTCTTGAAGCAAATTTTCATTCTTTGCTTCTGCCCTTAAACTGTTTGCAGAATTCCTGCCTCATACAAAAAATACTTATTCATTCAGGTGGGGAAAAAATAGAAATTAAAGCGTACCAGTGAATTGGTCTTTCCTTGGGTAGATAAGAAGTCAGCTGTTCTCTCTTTTCAGCAGTCATTGCATTCCAGTTCTTCCATTTGATCTCTCTTTATATTACTTTTCCAAATATTCATAGAATCTATTTACCAGTCACTGGGATTAATGCAATTAGGCTTATTGCCTAAATAACCTCAGGCCATTTATAACCTATGCCAGGGGTCGGCAACCTTAAACACTCAAAGAGCCACAGAGGTCCTAACTGGAAGCCCCCTGTTCAATTCTGGAGCTGACCGGAAGTCCGGTTCCCCCACCATAGAGTCTCCTCCTAGCACAGCGTCCTTTTTCCTCTACCTGTCCTAACTGAAAGCCCTATCAATTGTGGAGCCGACTGGCGACAGGGAGCCGCAGCAGAGGGATGAAAGAGCCACATGCGGCTCCAGAGCCGCGGGTTGCCGACCCCTGACCTATGCCAACGTTCTGCAAATTTTGAATATAATCCCATTGCTGTCTGGGCAGTTGTGGTTGGTGAAGCCAAACATATCTGCAAGCTATTGTTGGAAGAAATTTCCCCGGTTCATTCCCCAGCTGGGAAGCAGTCACCGATGCTGAGAAGGAATTGACACAGAAGCGAGCTGCCAGAAAGTGGGATTCTTTAATTCAGGAAGGCAGGAAAGTAGTGACACAGCTAGAGCATTCCTGGCTTGCAAACAAATTTTGGGTTGTGAGTCTATGGTTTTTATAAGTATTTTCCCTTTGAAGCTTCTGTTAGTTTGATGCGGTTTTTGTGTGCCTCTGGTTGAAGCGATTGCCCTGAATCTTGTCTTCCTGCCTTAATGGGTTAATCCTGTCCCTGGACCTTTGTCTTTCCTATCCTGGGGGTTAATCCTGTCAGGGAAGAAGAAAAGAGGAGTTCTTGGTGAGTTAGTTTTAGCTGGTTTTAAATATTTTCCGGATCTACTCTGTTCTTAGACTTTATTTCTAGTAATAGCTTTTGGCAGTCTGCCCAGATTTCCAATTATCTCCTGAGCGCTTGCCTCCAGGTTTTTTCTCTTTTTAAGGAAAAGGGCTGCTTTTATTTTCTGCACTGTTTTAGGGGTTCCTGGCACTGTCTTTTTGGGGTGCACTTCCCACACTACCGAATTGTAAAGGTACAGTGGCTCTTTGCTGGTGAAAAGCAAGATTCATTATGTGAAATATTATCATTTAGACTTGCTCTGCCTGTAAGTTACTTAGGTGCCCAAAGTATGAAGATTCTGTGACCCGATACCCTTCCCTCCCACTTTGCCTCCTGTGTTGTCAGCCATTAAAAATGATTTTCCAAGAAGATCTTCACATCTTTGCGTCTCAATATTTCCCCATCTGGGACATGATAGCACTGCTCCAATATCTGAGGGGCTGCCACAAAAGATGAGAGGGTCAAACTATTTTCCAAAGCACCAAAAAGCAGGACAAGAAACAGTGGCTGGAAACTAACCAAGGAGAGAAGCAACCTAGAACTAAGGAGAAACATCCTGACAGTGAGAACAATTAATCAGTGGAAGGGCTTGCCTTCAGAAGTTGTAGGTGCCCCATCACTAGAAGTTTTTAAGAAGAGACTGGACAGCTATTTGTCTGGAATTGTATAGGGTCTCCTGCTCGAGCAGAGGGTTGGACTAGAAGACCTCTGAGGTCCCTTCCAAGTCTATGTTCTATGTGTTCTAGGCTAGGAATGAGGTGGATATGTTATGCGCTAGAATTCCTGATCCCACCCTAGAAATCTTTGGGGACAGCCTCTAAGCTTTCCAGCATCTGAAATAGTGATAGTTTTACTATCCAATTGATGCCAGGGTATTAAGCCAGTGGGACAAATTGCCTTCAGAAGTTGTGGGTGCTCCATCAGTGGAGACTTTTAAGAAGAAACTGGACAGCCACTTGTCTGAAATTGTATAGGGTCTCCTGCTTGAGCAGGGGGTTGGACTAGAAGACCTTCAAGGTCCCTTCCAGCTCTATTCTGATTGATTGATTACAAACAGAAAACAACAACATTAATATCTTCAGTTGTCACTCAGCAACATACCTGTATTCTCTTCCCATTAATCTGTAGAAAATATAGAGGCGACCTTGTTAAGCCTCCCTGCAGGTGAGAGGCTGCTATTGATTTATAACTCCGAGACCATAAATGCCCTCTTGGCACACGGCCTGCATTCCAGCATAGTGGGAGCAGCCTGGATCAGAAACGAGCTGGGTCCTAACTTGCCCTTATGGGAGCCAGATGGGTGACTCAGCAAAGGCCGTTGCAGTTGTCTTCTTGAAAGGCAGGGCAGAATTTGGAAAGAAATACCCGCATTGTTTCTGGCTTTTAATTTGTTGCTTAGGAATAGTAGGAAGGGAATATCGGTGCCCAGAAATCTAAAGGGAGGAACACCCCTGAATATGAGGTTAAACTATTGTTCTGAGTCCCCAGCAGGGCACTTAATGGGCATTACTGCACCCAAGAGATTCTTCGGTCTCCACCAGCTAATTTTAGGGGTTTTTTAAAACTAGATGTGTTCAATGGAAAGCAAGTGAAAACCTCCAGGATGATTAGGGGACTGGAGGCTAAAACATACGATGAGCGGTTGCGGGAACTGGGCATGGCTAGTCTAGGGAAGAGAAGGAGCAGGGGAGACACGATAGCAGTCTTCCAATACTTGAGGGGCTGCCACAGAGAGGAAGGGGTCAAGCTATTTTCCAAGGCACCTGAAGGCCAGACAAGGAACAATGGATGGAAACTGATCAAGGAGAGATTCAACCTGGAAATAAGGAGAGATTTTCTGACAGTGAGAACAGTCAACCGATGGAACAGAAGTTGCCTTCGGAAGTTGTGGGAGCTTCATCACTGGAGGCTTTCAAGAAGAGACTGGACTGCCCTCTGTCAGAAATGGTGCAGGGTCTCCTGCTTGGGTGGGGGGGTTGGACTAGATAACCTACAAGATCCCTTCCAACTCTGTTAATCTGTTAATCTGTTAATCCTCATTTTAAACCAGCATGTGCCAATCAGAAGCAGCGTTAGAGCAGAATCAACGGGCCTGATTTGGAAACTGGACTTAGGATAAGAAGAACGGTTGCAGGAATTGGGTATGTCTAGTTTGATGAAAAGAAGGACTAGGGGAGGCATGATAGCAGTCTTTCAATATCTGAGGGGCTGCAACAAAAGAAGAGGGGGTCAACTTATTCTCCAAAGCACCTGAAGGCAGGACAAGAAGAAAGGGATGGAAACTAACCAAGGAGAGAAGCAACCTAGAACTAAGGAGAAACTTTCTAAGGGTGAGAACAATTAACCAGTGGAACGGCTTGCCTCCAGAAGTTGTGGATGCTCCAATACTGGAGGCTTTTAAGAAGAGACTGGACAGTCACTTGTCTGGAATTGTATAGGGTCTCCTGCTTGAGCAAGGGATTGCACTAGAAGACCTCCAAGGCCCCTTCCAACTCTGCTATTCTGTTACTCTCCTGTTAGAACGTCCACTGTGAAATGATGCCAAGAGAACCTGTCTGTGTGTAATGAATGTAGGAACTGGAGTTTGAGAGAGAGAGAGAGAGAGTTGTGTTTCTTGGTCCTAACTGCAGCGTTCTTTGTCCAGAAGGGAAGGACAGGTGATGACTACACAAGGGAAAAACATCACAGTGCTCATTGATGTTGATGGTAGACTTTCAAGATCACTGGGAGGGCCTGTTACCTGCACCAGGCAGCATCTGTTACAAGCCTCAAAAGTGTCAAAATGGTAGGAGGCTCCATTCTGGAAAGCTGCTGTAGCTCTCATCTCCTTTTGAATGAATTGATTTATTTATAAGCCACTGGGCTGACCCTGTCTGATCCTGCAAACTAAGAAAGGTCATGAATGATTAGCTTTTTTGGCAACTGTAGCACACTGCTGGCTCATACTTAAGTGGTGGTTTACTAGGACTCCTAGATCCCTCTCATAATTGCTACTTTGGAGCCAGGTATCATCCATTCTCTATCTGTGCATTTGTTTTTCCTTGCCTATGTGAAGGACCTTACTTTTCTCACCACTAAATTGCACTTTGTTGGATAGGGCCCGGTGTTCAAGTCTGTCAAGATCCTTCTGGATCTTGAACCTATCTTCTGGGGTGTTGGCTATTCAAGCCAGTTTGGTGTCATCTGCAAATTTGATGAACTCCCCTTCTATCTCCTGATCTAAATCATTTTTGAAGATGTTGAAGAGTACTGGGCGTAAGACAGAACCTTGAGCTACTCCACTACATGCTTCCCTCCATGTAGATGTAGCTCCATTGAGGACTACATGTTGAGTGTGGTTGGTCATCCAGTTATGAATCCATCTGGTGGTGATGCTGTTTTTCTACGTTTTCTATCTTATTGAGAAGTAGGCTGTGGTCTACTTTGTCAAATGCCTTACTGAATTCTAAGTAAACAATGTCCACAGCATTTCCCTTATCCACTAATTTAGTCACTTTGTCAAAGAAGGCTTTAAGGTTTATCTAGCATGATCTATTTTTGCCAAACCCAGGCTGGCTTCTAGTAATTGTCTTATTCGTGTTCACAGGTGTGCTGCTTGGGTATCTTTTCCAGGATCTTCCCAGGTATTGATTTCAGGCTGATTGGTCAGTAGTTTCCTGGATCCACATTTTTTTCCCTTTGTGTAGATTGGAACCACATCAGCTCTTTTCCAGTCCTCGGAAAATTCCCCCATGCTCCAGCAGTTCTGAAAGATCTCTTCAAGTGGTTTTTCAAGATCATGTCTGCCAGCTTCTTCAGAATTCTGGGATGCATCCATCTAGTCCTGGCGATCTGAACTCATCTAGAGTGATCAGCATTAAAAACAGATCAACTCAGATGTTGAGACTTTGGAAAAAGTTCAGAGAAGAGCAACTAAGATGATCAAAGGCCTGGAGACAAAACCATATGAAGAACGGTTGCAGGATTTGGGTTTGGCTAGTCTAAAGAAAAGAAGAATTAGGGATGACATGATAGCAGTATTCCAGTATTTGAGGGGCTGCCATAAAGAAGAGGGGGTCAAATTATTCTCCAAAGCACCAGAGGGTGAGAGAAGAAATAATGGTTGGAAACTGATCAAAGAGAGAAGCAACCTGGAATTAAGGAGAAACTTCCTAACAGTAAGGACAATTAACCAATGGAACAGCTTGCCTTCAGAAATCGTGGGCGCTCCATCACTGGAGGTTTTTAAGAAGAGACTGGACAGTCACTTGTCTGAGATGGTATAGGTTCTCCTGATTGAGCAGGGGGCTAGAGTAGAAGACCTCCAAGGTTCTGTTCTGTTCTATTCATCATGAAATACAGATCCTGTAACATTCACAGGATCATAGTGTTGCAAGCTATTCTATTCTATTCTATTCTATTCTGTGGAGTGTAACCTGGTGTTACTGATTCCACAAAACTAAGAAGAATGAGAGTTGGTTAGTGCTTGGATGAAGTAGAAAGCAGTGACCAATTTCCTTATGAGAACAGATGGATATAACAGTGAGGCTAGTTCAAGTGCAAAAAAGGCTTGTTTGCATTTTACTTCTGCTAAAATGTTTGCAGTTTGTCTTTACTTCCCCCTGGTCCTGGCTCCCTCTCCCCCCTCCCCAACTCCAGGCTGCCTGCCAGTCTCTGGGACAGATGCTCAGTTCCAACTTCAGGTCCACCAATTTGCTGACAGGACTCCTGTCCCTGCAGCCAACTCGCTTTCTTGCTTCGGAATGCAGGAAACTGGGATCTGGAGCCAAAACCCTTCCCTTTTCCACCACGAACCTCTCCAGCCCGTCTCATGGGCATCTTCCTAAAATGAAAATGTTATGTGAAATGAAAAGGCCCGGAGTGGGGGTGGGTGGGTGGGTGGAGGGGCTGACTTTCTGAGTTCAAAGCTAATTCTTTTGCTGAATAGATCTTTTGCAAACTCATTAGCACATTGAGTGGTACTTTGGCTACTTAGCAGGCAAGAAATGCAGGACTCTTGCAACTTCTGCGGTCCTGGGAGAAAATGGTGCCCCGAGAGCAGCTTCAGGAAAAGTTTTTGCCTATTTAATGCAGGCCTCTTGGATGGACCCATTTCAGAGTCCAATTTATCCGGAGAGCATCCTGCTGCGTGAAATGAAGCAAACTTCTTGGAGGGGGAGGCAGCACCATATTTACATTAGCTGATGAAGTACTAATACTCTTTCTAGAGTCACAACATCTTTTTTATAGTGTGGTGACCAAACTGGATGCAGTATTCTAGGTGTGGTCTTACTAAGGCTTTATAGTCCAACAGGAGACCCGACTCCATTTCTGACAGACGGCAGTCCAGTCTCTTCTTGAAAGCCTCCAGGGATGAAGCTCCCACAACTTCTGAATAACAGAATAACAACAGAATAACAGAGTTGGATGGGACCTTGTAGGTCATCTAGTCCAACCCCCCACCCAAGCAGGAGACCCTACACCATTTCTGACAGATGGCAGTCCAATCTCTTCTTGAAAGCCTCCAGTGATGAAGCTCCCACAACTTCCG
Organism: Thermophis baileyi; assembly: GCA_003457575.1. Classification (NCBI taxonomy): domain Eukaryota; kingdom Metazoa; phylum Chordata; class Lepidosauria; order Squamata; family Dipsadidae; genus Thermophis; species Thermophis baileyi. The sequence continues at coordinate 1,190,708 of QLTV01000808.1, forward strand.
AAGGCAACTTCTGTTCCATTGGTTGATTGTTCTCACTGTCAGGAAATTCCTCCTTATTTCCAGGTTGAATCTCTCCTTGATCCGTTTCCATCCATTATTCCTTATCCGGCCTTCGGGTGCTTTGGAAACTAGCTTGACCCCCTCCTCTCTGTGGCAGCCCCTCAAATATTGGAAGACTGCTATCATGTCTCCCCTGGTCCTTCTCTTCACTAGAGTAGCCATGCCCAGTTCCTGCAACCGTTCATCGTATGTTTTAGCCTCCAGTCCCCTAATCATCCTGGTTGCTCTTCTTTGCACTCCCTCCAGAGTCTCCCTAGCTTCTTTCCTATAGTGTGGTGACCAAAACTGGATGCAGTACTCTAGGTGTGGTCTTACAATTCTTCCACTTTCTCCTCCGCAAGGGTGTGAGTATGCGTGGTGGTGGGGAGGTAGGGGAGAGGGGAAGAAAAGAATAGGAAGGAGAGTCACAAATGATGTGCTCTCATGGCCTTAGCCTTATGACTGACTTCATTAAAAAAAGAAAAACAATAAAGACAGATGAAGGGAAAAAAATTAGCTGCGAACTGAGAGTAATAGCAAACATTTTAATTCCAGGGTTTTTGGTGATACACACAGCTCTGCAGCTGCATTGCAAAGGGCACAACATTTTAGCCAACTGAGGTCTGTACTTGGTAATTGAGGTCACACTCTAGACCATCAAGCCAGGACAAAATCTGATTTGGTTCAGTGTAACTCACTTAAAGTGTAATTAATAGAGTGTGATTACCTCCCTTTACACAATCATTTTCCTTCTGTGTTGCATAAAAGTTATAATTCGAGGCTACCAGACTGAGGGGGCTTTCAGATTGCACCCAGGACAATTGGAAGTGGGGGGGCTGCGTGGTGTTTCTGGATTCTAACCAGGGGTGGGTTCTAACTTACCTCGCTGCCGGTTCGCTTCCTCCCACGCCGCATGGCATGCACAGTGCAAAAAATCCCAACCCCCCCCCAAAAAAAGCCGAAAACAAGATGGTGACGCATGCCCAGTGCCGGAAACTCGGCTTCTGCGCATGCGCAGAAGAAAAATTTTTAAAAAAAATTCCCCAAAAAAAGATGGCGGCGCCCACGGACCGGCACCAACCGAACCAGATCCGTGATGTCACCAGCGGGTCGCTACCAGTTCGGGTGAACCAGTCTGAACCGGGAGGAACCCACCTCTGATTCTAACATTGTGCATTCCTACGTTTGGGAAGAGGAAGGCTTAATCGACAGTTAGTCTTTTCCTTGCTTAAAAAAAAGAGGCTACCTATGTCAATGATATTGCATCCTTTCTCCTTGCCGTGAGCAAAAAAATCACAACTGTGTTTTGAAAAGAATTGGAGAGGAGACTAATTCCTGACTCCATAAATGCCTTGCAAGGCAAGCTTTCTCCTGCTTCCAACTGGAAGACCTGCAGTGGAGACCTTTATTAATTCAGTTAGAACAATTAATCAGTGGAGCAACAACTTGCCTCCAGAAGTTGTAAATGCCCCAACACTGGAAGTTTTTAAGAAGAGATTGGATAACCATTTGTCTGAAGTGGCGTAGGGTATCCTGCCTAAGCAGGGGGTTGGACTAGAAGACCTCCAAGGTCCCTTCCAACCCTGTTATTCTATTCTAATTCAGTATTTCCCATAGGATGGCCCTCTGGATGGAATAGCGGGCCTTGGCCCTTGGTTCCCCCAAATGTTCCCTCTGCCGTTGCCCCAGGAATGCCATTGGAGCTGTCTGCCATGGAATGTCCTTTGTTCCTGCCTTCAGCCATTTCTCTCCGAGGCTCTTTGCTGAGAAGGGGGCCCTTCTGACCCTTAGATCCCCAGGGCTGTAAACCCGGAATGGGCCAACTCGCTGGGGCCAACTCACCTCCGCCAACTCGCCGCGGGACAATTGAACAATTCGATTTAATTATTTAAAATAAATTTTAAAATGTTTTAATTTTTGTCATTCATGTTTCATTTTGTCCCTCCTTTTGCATTCTTTCCTGATCAGGTCAGGTCCTCTTTTATGATAACATAAAAAGTTATCATAAAAGAACATAAAAGAAACTTAAAACTGGCCACTTGCTCCACTTGGTCTCCTTGCTTATCAATGGAGACCAAGTGGAGCAAGTGGCCAGTTTTAAGTTTCTGGGTGTTATCATAAAAGAGGACCTGACCTGGGACACTCACATTGCAGCACCGGTCAAAAGGGCCCAGCAGAGATTATACTACCTGAGACTTCTCAGGAAACAACAACTGAATGAAAAATTGCTGGTGGCCTTCTACCGCTGCACCATAGAGAGTATTTTAACTTACTGCACCTGTGTATGGTTTGCTAATTGCACAGCGGCAGATAGGACAGCACTCCAGAGGGTTAATGTCATTGCCCAGAGCAGGGGTGGATTCTAACTTACCTCGCTGCCGGTTCACTTCCTCATGCACCGTGTGGGTGCGCGTGCGCATGCGCAGTGCTAAAAACCAAGCTTCTGCACATGCGCAGAAGCAAAAAACAAGATGGCGGTGCCTATGGCACCGTCGAGAGAGCCAGTTCGGGGGCGTGTCCAGCCGGCCATTGCTACCGGTTCGCCGAGTGGGGGGAAATTCCCGCTACCGGTTCTATAGAGCTGGTCCGAACCGGCAGGAACCCACCTCTGGTCCAGAGGATCATTGGTTGCCCTCTCCCCTCCTTGGAAGAGCTTTATAGCTTCTGCTGCCTTATGAAAGTTCAAAACATCCTTAAAGATCCATCTCATCCTGGGCACCCTTTTTTTGAACTATTACCATCTGGCAGACGGTACAGGACAATAAAAACAAGGACAAATAGGCTGAAAAACAGCTTCTATCCCAGGTTTCAACTATATTGAATTCTACTGTATAGTGTAATATTAATGCAGTATCAGGGGTTTTCAATTCAATTGTATAGAATGTGAAGGATGTGTATTTTTGTTTTATTTTTTATAGTTTTCTTATGTATGATGTACATTGAAGATGGCATTTAATTTCATTGTACGAGGTGCAATGACAATAAACTAAACTAAATCTTTCTTTAAGGATTCTATTCCACTATTTTTTTTTTATATTAGTGTAACTCTTGTCCCACGGCGAGTTGTCCCATGACGAGTTGGCTGTGGCTAGTTGACCGCCGCAAATTGGCTGTGGTGAGCTGGCCATGGTGAATTGTCCTAGACCCCTGCAAACCAGGGGTGAAATCCAGCAGGTTCTGACAGGTTCTGGAGAACCGGTAGCGGAAATTTTGCATAGTTCGGAGAACCGGCAAATACCACCTCTGGCTGGCCCCAGAGTGGGCTGGGAATGGAGATTTTGCAGTATCCTTCCCCCAGGAGTGGGGAGGGAATGGGGATTTTGCAGTATCCTTCCCCTGCCACGCCCACCAAGCCACACCACGCCCACCAAGCCACGCCCACAGAACCGGTAGTAAAAAATTTGGATTTCACCACTGCTGCAAACCCATCTTGGATTTATTGCTTGATCTTTGGCTCCCTGGCTGGGAGTGAAGAGACACAGAATGATGAACCTTCATTTAGGACTTGTGACATATTTCTTTTATTTTCTCTCTGTTTATTCTTGAAAAAGAGAGAGGGTCATTTCCTCACCCTGGAGACTCTTGCCAACAGATAATTTCCTATTCTTTTTATTCCCAAGAAGGAACTTTTTGCTTGCTTATTTAAATTTGATGCTGTTTGTTTAACCTCTTGCCAAGGTGACGCTATTCAACTTTTGAAGGATCCAGTGCTGATTGATTCTGACACATAATTTGTATGCAAGTGCCAATTTCCCTTCAGGTCTGATGGAAAGTGGAAAGCAAGAGAATAGAATTGGAGGGATCTTGATTGATTGATTGATTGATTGATTGATTGATTGATTGATTGATTGATTGATTATCAAAGTGTGCTATGAGTGGTAAGTGACGCTATGGCATTGCTGGAGGAGCAGACGGCATTTCCAATAGTTTCCTCTTCTTTTCCTTGTTTGGGGCTTTATGCTGAAGAGGTACGTGAATTCTTTGTGACATATCAACTACAAGTAGTTACAACAGTTCATTTAATGACCGTTCAAAGTTACAACAGCACTTTAAAAATTGACTTATGAACATTTTTCACACTTATGACTGTTGCAGTATCCCCATGGCCATGTGATCAAAATTCAGGCACTTGGCAACTGACTCATATTTACGATGGTCGCAATGTCCCGGGGTCATGTGATCCCCTTTTGCAACCTTTTGACAAGCAAAGTCAACGGGGAAGGCAGATTCATTTAACAACTGTGTTACTAACTTAACAACAGCAACAATTCACTTAATAACTGTAGCAAGAAAAGTCACAAAATGGGGCAAACTCACTTAACAAACATCTCACTTAGCAACGGATATTTGGGGCTCAATTGTGGTCATAAGTCGAGGACTATCCATATTTAACAGATTTAACAGATTTAACAGATTTAACAGATTAACAGAGTTGGAAGGGACCTTGTAGGTCATCTAGTCCAACCCCCTGCTCAAGCAGGAGACCCTACACCATTTCTGACAAATGGCAGTCCAATCTCTTCTTGAAAGTCTCAAGTGATGAAGTTCCCACAACTTCTGAAGGCAAGCTGTTCCATTGGTTGTTTGTTCTCACTGTCAGAAAGTTCCTCCTTATTTCTAGGTTGAATCTCTCCTTGATCAGTTTCCATCCATTATTCCTTGTCTGTGGAAAAAGACAAAATCCCATTGTCCAACAACTTTCATTCCTCTCCTTGAGCTCTGATTCCAGTAGGAGCAGCTTTGGGAAAGACAAAAGTAGATTGAGGAGATGACATGTGTCTTGTATTGGAGATTCTCTGTCATCCAGGTCACCGTTGTCCCAAAGGTGCTTTTTCAAAAGGCAGTTGGACTTCTTGTTTTCGCTTGAAGATGTTTGAACTGAAGAAGCTTCTTGGATGTGATGTCTTCCTTGGATTCAGATTCTTCCTCGGAGGTCGGCTCAAGGGAGGATGAGCTCATTCCTGGCACATCAGAAACTGGGTTAATTAATGACTCTGAACAGCCGGCTGAAAGAGATTTATGGGAGCTTCGACTGGGGACAGCTTGCAGGGGCGGACGGTCAGTGAAGAGGAGGAGGAGGAGGAGCAGCTGCCTTCCGTGGTGGATCTGAGAGCACACAAGGCAGAGAAAAGACAAGAGCAATGGAGATCTGCCAGATTACTCGGGAAAAGGCCCCGCCCGTCTTGATGGGCTGCACCGGAAAGCTATTTATTACAGCAGGCAAAGGAAGGTGTTGCTGGGAACAATATTTTTGGTTTCTGGCTGTGTGTGTTTGTTCCTCATGCTTCCTGCTGGACTTTGGAGACTCTGAACTTCTCTTGCCAAGTGAGCTCTTGTGGGTGTATTTCAGTTTAGCCTGGTGGATTAAGTTTGTTTGGTGGACTTATTTGTTGGAGCAACTTTCTATTGTTTTAGGGACTATTGGCCATTGCCTTGTGGACTAACCTTGGCCTGCTTGTGGCTGGATTTATTTGGGACAGTTCTGAGGCTGGTTGAAGGGAATTGCTGGAGAACATTAATACATTCTCTAAACCACACGTGTGTGTGTGTGACTGAGTGGGGCAGCACATTGGAGGAGAAGAGAAACATCTTCAAGCGAAAACAAGAAGTCCAGTTGCCTTTTGAAAATCCTTAGTCAATCCTCAGTAAGACCACGCCTGGAATACTGGATCCAGTTTTGGTCACCATACTATAAAAAAGATGTTGAGACCTTGGAAAAAGTTCAGAGAAGAGCAACTAAGATGATCAAAGGTCTGGAGACTAAAACATATGAAGAACGGTTGCAGGATTTGGGTATGGTCAGTCTAGAGAAAAGAAGGAGTAGGGATGACATTATAGCAGTGTTCCAGTAATTGAGAGGCTGCCACAGAGAGGAGAGGGTCAAGCTAGTTTCCAAGGCACCCGAAGGCCAGACAAGGAATAATGGATGGAAACTGATCAAGGAGAGATTCCACCTGGAAATAAGGAGAGGTTTCCTGACAGTGAGAGCAATCAATCAATGGAACGGAAGTTGCCTTTGGAAGTTGTGGGAGCTTCATCACTGGACATTTTTAAGAAGAGACTGGACAGTCACTTGTCTGAAATGGTAGGGTTTCCTGCTTGAGCAGGGGGTTGGACTAGAAGACCTCCAAGGTCCTTTCTATTCTGATTGAACCTTTGGGTGTCCTGAGTATTGTCTTCAGGGTACCAGAGGGAATCATAAATCTTGGGTTGAAGCAGAGCTGGACTTTGTTCTGGGAAGTATAGGAAAAGGATGCTGACCAGCAAATGAGCATTTAATGAACCTTTGACACTTGAGGTGGTTTGTGAAAGTTTGTGAAAGAGTTTGCATTTCAAAAAACAAAAGGCTGCATTGGAGGAGGGTCAACATCTTTATGACATGAATCTCTGCTGATAGAAGTAACCCCTTGGGAGAAGGTGGCAGCTCTGCAGAACCTCACTGATGGACCATGAGTGGATACTATTGCTGCTTGGGATGTTACACCACCTCATGGTGAGCTTTAGGGGTGGACTGCTGGGGGTTCGCAGGGGTTCGGGAGAACCTTTAGCTAAGATTCTGTGCAGTTCGGAGAACCTCCAAATCTCACTTCTGGCTGGCCCCGCCCCGCCCACCCCGCCCCACCCCTCCCAGGAGTCCCCACACAGCCCGTTTTGGATGCAGGTAAGTGCAGGGCACGCGCGGAGGCTCGGGGAGGGCAAAAAATGGGCCTACCAGAAGTTCGGGAAGGCTGGAAATGGGCCTGTTTCCAGCCTCCAGAGGGCCTCCGGAGCCTGGGGAGGCCGTTTTCGCCCTCCCGGAGGCTCAAGGAAAGCCTCCGGAGCCTGGGGAGGGCAAAAACGCCCCCCCACACACACACACAGTGGTGCAGGAGGCCGACTAGGCCATACCCACCATGGCCACGCACACCCAGCAACCGGGCAGAGAACCCCTTGCTAAAAATTTTGAAGCCCACCCCTGGTGAGCTTCCCTACTTAGAAATTTACCACTGCTTGCAAAAATAATTTTTAAACTACAGCTGTCCTCTTAAATCAAGATAGGAATGTGTTTTATATATTTAGTCCATCTGTCCCTAGAGATGTCTGCACCAGCTTCCTTCTATCTGGGATCCTCCAGAGAAGCAGAGATTACAAGTCCCATTGTTGGCGTTTTCTGGCTGGGAATTGTGTGGTTTGTAATCCCATATTTCCAGAGAGTGCAAGGAAAAGGAAAGCAGGCAAGGATTGCCCGTTGCCCGCAGTTTTTCCCAGGACGGCTGGAGATGCTGGGGACTGAATTCGACGCTTCCTCAAGATTGGCATCTCTGACTGGCAAAGACGGTCTTCCTTCCAGAAAGCACTTGCTTAATTCAGGAATAGCAGGTGGGATTTTGACATGTCAATATTACCAGATCTTTTGCAAGAGCATGATTATTTGGCTACTTCCGGACCAGAGGTGGGTTCTAACTTACCTCGCCACCGGTTTGCTTCGTCCCGCGCCGCGTGGGCGCACCTCATAGGCACGCGCATGCGCAGTGCTGAAAATTCCAAAAAAAAAATCCCCCCAAAAAAGCCAAAAACAAAATGGCAGTGCATGCGCAGTGCCGGCAACTCGGCTTCTGCGCATGCACAGAAGAAAAAAAAAATCAAAAAATATTCCCCCCCCAAAAAAAATTCAAAAAAAAAATAATAATCCAAAAAAAAGATGGAGGTGTCCACGGACCAGCACCGACTGAACCAGCTCCGTGACGTCACCAGTGGGTTGCTACCGGTTCGGGCGAACCGGTCCGAACCGGGAGGAACCTACCTCTGTTCCGGACACAGCGATCCTGGGAGGAAGCGAGGGATGCTCCTTGAGGCCACCCAGAGCAATCAATCAATCAATCAGAATAGAGAGCTGGAAAGGACCTTGGAGATCTTCTAGTCCAACCCCCTGCTCAAGCAGGAGACCCTGCTTGAGTATGATCTGCGCACTTGCAGTTCCCTGCCCACAGAGCTGGAGCCAATCCCAGGTGGCATCTTTTTCAGGCAGATGCCTATCTGGCACATGGGCAGAGCTGCTACTTCTGCCAGCTGAACCAGCAGCCCACTGAGCCAGTCTTGTGAGCCTGCGTGTGACCAGCAGCCTTGCCTTGCTGCCGTTGCTCTGCAACACTAGACTGTTGCCTAATTGTTCTGGGAAAGAAGGAAGGACTCCTTTGACCTGAGCTGCCCTTCTCTTTCTTTCTCCCCCCGCCCCTGATTTCCCAGAACACCAGCAGACATGCCCTCATTTAACACTGAACAGAATAACAGAGTTGGAAGGGACCTTGGAGGTCTTCTAGTCCAACCCCTTGCTCAAGTAGGAGACCCTATACCAGTGGTTCTCAACCTTTTTTTCCTCGGGTGCCGAAAGTGCACGCACACGCGCTATCACGCGCATGCGTGTGCCCACACCCATATTTCAATGCCCCCCACACACACCGTACCCCTGCGCATGTGCGCGCAACACCCCCCCGCTGCCCTGCCCCCGCGCATGCGCTCATGCCCCTCTCCCCCGCTGCCCCGCTCTC
>QLTV01000810.1:7720-17965 GCA_003457575.1 Thermophis baileyi
ATAAATGGGTGCAATTAAATAATTTCATTTCTACATCAAGAGATTGAATTGAGTTATTGACTGAGTTATTTTAGAAGTTGTTTCAGGAGATTGCTAAAAAGTGGTCAAAGAGAACGGAATTTGTAAAACTGATTTAACAACCGAATCAGGCTGTCATTCCATCTACTTGCTCTAGGAATCTGTATGAATTAATTGCTCACTCTAGAAATTGTTGTAGCTGCAGGATCATTAAGCTTGGTCAATCTTTGCTAACACATGTAACAGGAAAAAAAACTATATTGGAAACTATAAATTTTAGGGACTAGAAATTTGGGGGACTTTGAGATACAATCACGGGACTGATTAAATTTTGTTAATAATTGGCCTTATTAGTGTTTCTAAATATTTGGGATAGTGGAATTATGATCGAATTGAGTAATTCTTAAAATATTAAAATATTAAAGATTCAGCAGGGGACAACAAACATATTGTATAAAGAAATGTTATTGATGTTTAAACGAATTTATGAAAAAGTGATAAAGAATCATAAAGAGAGAATGGTATTGCTGAAGTTGGGAGATTAGGATCATATATATTTAATGGTATTATTACTGTTAGCATTTTATAAAAAGGATATTGAACCAGTCAATACACTGTCCACAAAATATGTATGTATGGTGTTAAAGGAAAACTACAAATAAAACATATATTGGGAGGGGGGGAGAACCAGGGGTGAGTTCCTCCCGGTTCGTACCGGGTTGCCTGAACTGGTAGCGAGCCGCTGGTGACATCACAATGGCGTCATTGACCCGCTTTGGTCAGTGCTGGTCCGTGGACGCTGCCATTTTTTTCCGAGGATTTTTGGCGAATTTTTGAAGTTTTGTGCCATTTGTGCTCTGCTGCTGCTTCGGAAATGGCCCTCCCGCCCGCCCCCGGGTGTATGCTGACCTTTATTCCTTCGCCCGAAGCACAGCTGATCAGCTCCTCAGCTGTGTTTCGGGCCGATTATAGTGACTGAGCATGTGCAGAAGCAGAATTGCACTGGGGGAACGCACGCGCGCGCTCAACATCGCGATGCACACTGGTGGCGAAGGTAAATGGAACCCACTCCTGAGCCACGCCCACAGAGTGGTAGTAGAAATTTTTGGAACCCACCCCTGGGGAGAACCACCAAGGTTCTGGTGCAGCTGACCACATGGAGTTGAGAGTGGGGGGGGTTATACCTTCTTTGGGCTTTGCACTTGAACTTCCTGTTCCTGTTCAAGAACATGTGTTCTATTGGCTGTTATCAGACTCCCATGGGGCCATGTAGGGATTATGTAGGGGTCATAGCTGGCTCTATAGGTTGTCTGAGCTCCCAGGTTTGGTTGAAGTTTGTGAGGGTGATGCAATGAAGGGGTGTTGGGCAATTCCTATTGTGGCTGAATGTCTTTTTCCTGTGTTGGATCTTGGGTGAGGGTATTTGCTTATGAATAGAGCTATCTATCTCTTTATCTCTTAAGTGCTGACATCTGCTGAGGGCTATTAAGAAAGGTGGGGGCTGCTTTCTCCCTCTTAAAAAAACATGTTTCTCCATTTCTCATTCAGGGAAATATAATATTCTGCCTTTTTAATATTCCTCAAAATATTTCATTCTTCTAGGAGAGGGGTGTCTTCCCTCAATACTATGCTAAACTGGCTCCCAAATAAAGACTACCTATATTGAAAAAGTAGGTACTGATCCCAAAAGGTTGTAAATTACTGCTTTCAGCCATAATGGGAGAGAAATATAAAAGACCATAACAAAAGCCGCTCAGGAAAAGGTTCAGATTTTCAAATTATCAGGATAATAAATGGATCTGTTCTACTTCATGTTGCTCCATTAAGGCAGCATGACTTTGGAAGGAATGCCTTATTTTGTTGGAGTGTTTCTTTAACAAGAACTTTTTTTTTGTAATAATAATAATAATAATAATAATAATTCTTGTGCCTAATTCTCCATGGTTTGTAATAGCTGGGAACAGAACGCATTAACAATCTTCTTGACATATTTAATTTACTTTTTTCCCTTGCTGTTTATGGCCGGTTTATGGTCCAGCTCTTTAATGTGATCCTTCTATTGGAATTTAGAACAATAGCTTAACACACCAGCCTCCTTCATTTTTTAAAAAAAGCTATGTATTAGATTTTGAACATGCAACCTGTTTGAATTCGAAATGCCGCTTTTCAAGCTCAAAACAATCATTCTGAGTGCAAGACAACTGTTTCACAAAAAACTAGGTTCCTTCAATCATTTTGGATGCTGAATGCTTTTTGAATGATCAAAATCGTTCATTTTCAATTGCATTCAAAGCAACTCTGTCAAGCTCAAAACAGTGAGGTGTTTTGAATGCAAAATATTTTGTACGTCCCTAAATTCTAAAAAAAAAAAAGGAACAAAAACTGAAATGAACTCTTTGGAAAGAGATCTATTATTTACATGTTTGACTTCAACTGATTATTCTAGGGTTCTGGAAATATACAGGCTTTGTTTCAAGTGAGAATTTCTCTTAATTGGGTTCTTTTTTTACACATAATAGATGGTTTCTCTCAAATTACCTAAATTTTCAGCAACTACATTTTCAATTTAGCTTTCAAATATTGATCATGGTAGATTTTGGAGAATTTAAAATACATGGTCAGAACAATATTTGATGAACCAGCACTATTCAATTACACTTCAAACTTCAAATTCACAGGGTGGGTTAGTTAATGTCATATAACAAAAGGAAGATGAAAAATGGCTGAAAGGTAAAGAGAATGCAATGATATTTGACAAAGTGAAGGACACTTTTGCCACTTATCAACCTGAGATGGCCATCCATCTAAATGTGGATCATCTAAAGATTTGGATAGGTTCATTTCAATTGCATCTCTTGAATATTGTGAGATGGTTTACTATTCTGGGTATGTATCCCTTTACACACCACCGAAATAAATCCTTACATGATAAAGTATGCATTTGCATTATTGTATGGTCTTTATATGCCCTTGGCAGTATGCGCATTGACAAGGGCACAAGTATGAATTGCTGCATTCAAAAGAATCATGATGCGTTTTTCTATTGAAGGCCCTTTCCTCCCACCCTGCTTTAATGTTGCAGATATTTTTATAACATCCAAATTAAAATATTGGTATTAATCTTGGGGGTCTGGCTTAGCACCTGACCATCTACTGAACATCTTCCTCTGTTTTGAACTATTTGGCTAGTAGAAGCTGCTGGACAAACCCTTGTGAAGATGAAGCTATTGTTAGAAGATGGCCTTTTTGGAACATGGATGAGAGGCCATCTCCTGCTTCACTTCCAAACCATGGAATGAATTCCTTTTAGAACATGTGTTTGGCCCTTATTTTCTGTCCCCTAAGAAGAGCAACCTAAGAGCATCTCTTTTGCCAGGTTTTTAATAGCTGAGTTTGCTTTGATTTTAATGTATGTCATTTTTATTTTGCTTTTATTTATTCTCTGCCTCCTAGCCACCTGAACTGCTCGGACTGAATAGAGAGGTGGGATAGAAATAAAAAGTTAGGGCTGTGCAGCTCTTCCAATGACTGTCCCAAAGGTGCTTTTTCAAGAGGCAACTGGACTTTCTTGTTTTTCTTTGAAGACGTTTCGCTTCTCATCCAAGAAGCTTCTTCAGCTCTGACTGGATGGTGGGGAATGGAAGAATCCTTCCATTTTTCACCTCTGACTGGATGGTGGGGAATGGAAGAACCCTTCCATTCCCCACCATCCAGTCAGAGCTGAAGAAGCTTCTTGGATGAGAAGCAAAACATCTTCAAAGAAAAACCAGGAAAGTCCAGTTGCCTCTTGAAAAAGCACCTTTGGAACAACCATGACCTGGATGACCGAGAATCTCCATAGACATCTTGGTTGAAAGTTTGCTTCTGGGTCTGGTTCAAGGTGTTAATTATCACCTTTAAACCCTTCATGGCATGGTCCAGGCTACCTGAGGAACCATTTCATCCCAATGGGATTGGCCTCTTACTCCGGCAGAAGGGGCCTGTTGTTGACCCCATTGGTCAAAGAAGATTGGTCGATGGGATCCAGGAGAAGGGCCTTTTCTGCTGTGTCCACACACACACCCCGGAACATCGTGCCCCTGGAGGTGAGATCATCCCTGATCCTTCTGAACTTCTGAAAGCATCTCAAAACCAGGCTCTGCCAATTGCCCTGGGTCCCCAATGGGGGCATTCTACAATGGAGGTGGTCAATGAACTAAGAAAGAAGACCCCACCTCCATCCTGCTCATGTACTGGTTCCTACTCTACCCAATCTCTGTTAATATTTGCAATATTTGTAACGTATTATTATTTTTATACTCTTTATTCTATTACAAGTCGCCCAGAGTTACTATAGAGCCGTGATGGCGAACCTATGGTACGCGTGCCACAGGTGGCACGTGGAGCCATATCTGCGGGCACGTGAGGCGTTGCCCTATGTCAGCTCCAGTGCGCATGCATGCACTGGCCAGCTGATTTTCGGCCTTGGGGAAGGCCGTTTTTGCCCTCCTCAGGCTTCAGGAGGCTTCCCTGAAGCCTACGGAGTGCAAAAAACAGCCCAACAGGCAAAACGGAAGTTCGGAAAAACAGACTTCTGGTTTGCTCGTTGGGCCGTTTTTCGCACTCCGGAGGCTTCAGGGAAGCCTGAGGGTGAAAAATGGCCCAAGGGGGGGGGCACATGCATGGGGATGCATGCATGCTCAGTGTGGCGTGCGGGGAAGGATGTTTTGTGCTGGCACACGTGCACACTAGCGCGCGCACACATTCCCATTTTTGGCACGCAAGAAGAAAAAGGTTCGCCATCACTGCTATAGAGAGATGGGTAGCATAGCAATAAATCTATATATATAAAAGCGAATGCCATCATGCATCATCACAAAATCTCCAGAACCGTAAAGGCTAAAAACTTGAAATTTGCCACGTATGTTCCTCTTGGCTTCTAGGTGCTCACTAAGAAAGGGTTTTTCAAAATGACCATCAGAGCATTAGTATTTGCTATATTATTATCATTAACACGCTCTGATGCTAAGGAGTTATATTCCCCCTCCCCACCTGAAAATAAATCTGTTCCAAATGCAAAACACAAGCAGAGGAGAGGAGTTTCAGTTTCAGTTTTACTTTCACAGCAGCAAGCAGCTTTACTACAGAACACTTGAGCTAAGCCAGCAAGGCTGAGGGAGAGAAAGGGAGAGGAGAGGCCGATCGTAACTACTCATTAATTTTCAAGCTGTAAGTGTCGATTTATCAAGCCCGATCACGTAGTTTCGTAGCGGAGCACGGGTGTTCAGCTAGTAAGATATGAGTCTCTCAAAATATAAATGCCAGTGGCAGGCAAACATGAGGGAGTCCATTGACCCAAATTGGTATTTTGAGGCCCTCTCCTGACCAGTTACTAAAAATGCTGTGGAAGTTTGCTGGCACATAAAATGGCTGCCATGATGAGGTGTGTCCACTCATAAAGCACCAGAACTCTGGTATCTGGGCTGCAGGGATTCAGACGACGACTCGAGTTAAGAATTTTGAGTAATTCTTTGCAGCTATCTGGTGATCATTTTGAGTGCCCCCGATCTGGTAGCCCTGAAACATCCCCCGGGCAGAAGAAGAACGTCATGAGTTTCCTTAACTTCTTTTCCTCCCCCCCACCCCCTAGTTCAATGAAAATGCTTCTAAGCTAAGCAGCCGAAAGATTCCTCTGAACGTGTTTATTTTCTAATCAAATGAGACCAGGGGATCTGTTTCTGAATAAAGGTGCTTGGTGCTTTGTTCTGCAGTTTCCCTCTATTTCCTTCCTTTTAATTAAACCTGCCTTTAAAAAGAAAACCAGCCACGAAGCACCACGCTACCTATTCCCTAACGTTTTCCACAAATCAACAACACATTTGTGGTATTGTGTAAGTAGCTGCCCTGCTGGAAACTTCCTCCATAAATATTCACACGTTGAGCTCAGTCTTTGATCAGTTTAGCTGAATTGTCTGTTTTCTTTATTTCTCGCTTTAATAGTTCTGTTTTAATTGGCTTCAGTTTGCTTTGCTTTACGTTATTGGCTTTTTTTTTTCCCTGAGCGTGTTTTACTTGGTGTGATTTTCATCTACATCTTGTACTTTGCTGTGATCTTCTCTTTTATCTGGAAGAATAAACATGTCTTCCTCCGCAACAAAATAATTCTTGGTACAATTAATGTCAGAAATCTCTGGTGAACAATCGAAGATGGCCAATGAAGCTTCAGTGTCGTTTCTCTGAATTCTCTGCTTTCATTTTTTTTCCCCCTCTTCTCTTACACCAGTTTCTCTCTCTCTCCTCTTCCTTTCTAGGAGATGGCCAAGTTGATTTTGATGAATTCATGACGATCCTTGGGCCTAAACTGGTCTCCACAGAAGGGCGGGATGGCTTTTTGGGCAATACAATTGACAGCATATTCTGGCAGGTTAGTGGCAAGGTGTTTTCATGTATATTTAAGACCCAGTTGATGGACACGTGCAGGGGTGGGCTGCAGGGGTTCGGGAGAACCTCTAGCTAACATTCTGTGTAGTTTGGAGAACCCCCAAATCCCACTCCTGGCTGGCCCCGCCTACCCCACCCCGCCCCTCCCAGGAGTCCCCACGCGGCCCGTTTTGGATGCAGGTAAGTGCCGGGTGCGTGCAGAGGCTCAGGGGGGCAAAAAACGGGCCTACCGGAAGTTTGGGAAGGGGCCCATTTCCTGCCTCCAGAGGGCCTCCGGAGCCTGGGGAGGTTGTTTTCGCCCTCCCGGAGGCTCGAGGAAAGCCTCCGGAGCCCAGGGAGGGCAAAAACGCCCCTCCCCCCCGCCATGGTGCAGGAGGCCAACTAGGCCACGCCCACCATGGCCACGTCCACCCAGCAACCGGACAGAGAACCCCTTGCTAAAATTTTTGAAGCTCACCCCTGGACACGTGATTGCCTCAGAGACTTCCTCTACAAGCCGTGTGAGAACTCTGTGCCTTCCCTTTCAGAATTTCATCAAAGGTTTTCCTTGGGTTGGGTAAATCTGAAAGCAAAGTTTAGAAAAAAGGTTGAAAAGAGCACATAGATAGAAAGGCACGGTCTTCAGTGGATGCTAGGTGACATAAATCGGATCTCATTAAGGAAATCTTGGTATGACTTGTGTTACACGAAGAGAGTGACTTTTAGTGACACTGGTTTTTATTTGCAGCAGTGAAAGAAATGGCTCTTATCTACGCATTTAAAGAATCTGGTTTCCTGCTGTTTTTATTTGTTTTGTTTCTATTAGCAGGGTTTAAAATGTGCTTTGGTTTTATTTCACGACTTCTGTAGTTATTCATTCTGAATTGCCTGTGAAAAGGGTGGGCGGGGAGATAAAGATACAAAATTGTTGTTTTAAAACGGTGGCAACTTTAAGTTGTGTGGACTTCAACTCCCCGAATTTCCCAGCCAGCCTGAAATAAAGGAATACTAGTTTGAATTCCAGAGTTACAGAGTTCATTAAAAAATCATTCACAATGTAAATTCTAAGTCTTACTGAGTTTTAGTGGATTTACTTAGAGGCAAGGAAGATCAAGGAAGATCAAAAGGATTCATCACCTACAGAAAACTAATATTGCTGTTGTTGGAAGAAATGTCCATCTGGGTTCAGTTCCAAGTGGGAAGAAAGACACTGGAAACATGGAGACTGCTTGGAAAGATGGTTTAATGGTGGACAGGATCACATGGGTTTTTTGGGTCCTGTGCAAAATGAGCACATGGAAGAGAGAGATATATATATTTATACCCTCTCTTGGGCCCCGCCTTAAAGCTTCCTGTTCCTGTGTAAGGGCAGGTATCCTGATTGGTTGTCAGACTCCCATGGGGCCATGCAGGGGTAACTTTGTAGGTTGTCTTGAGTCCCAGGCTTGGTTGAATCTTGCTGGGTGATGATGTAAAGAAGAGAGTTTTGGGCAATTCCTATTATGGCTGAGGGCTAATCCTACCTTTGCTGGATTTTGGGTGAGGGCATTTGCTTATGAATAGACCTAGCCATCTCTTTATCTCTTAAATGCTGACATCTGCTGTGGGCTATTGAGGAGGGTGGGGGCTATTAAGAGTGAGTCTGCTTCCTGCCTTAAAAAAAACATGTTTCTCCATTTCTCATCCAGGGAAATATAATATTCTGCCTTTTTAATATTTCCTAGAATATTTCATTCTTCTAGGACCATGATGGCGAACCTATGGCACGCGTGCCAGAGGTGGCACGCAGAGCCCTCTCTGCTGGCACGTGCGCCATCGCCCCAGGTCAGATCTTTGTGGTGTTTCTTTCGTGAGCTTCTATTTCCCTGCAAACGACGAAACAGAAGCTCATGAAAGAAAATGATCTTACCTCTTGCTGCGCTGCCGGTGTCGGGATGCCCCACCTCCTGCCGGCCAGCTGGTCTTCGGGTCTCTGCTGCGCATGTTCACGCATGTCCGTGCATGTCCATGCATGTCCGTGCATGCACATGTTCATGCATCCACATGTCCATGCATGTCCACACATGTGCATGCCCATGCATGTCCGTGCATGCATGAGTCCTTTGGGAGTTGGGCGGCATACAAATTTAATAAATAATAAAATTTAATAAATAATAATTTCCATGCATGTCCACACATGCGCGTGTTCGTGCACGCACACACACACCCCTTTCAGTTTGGGCATGCGCGCGCATGCAGTTTGGGCACTCGGTGCCTAAAAGTTTCGCTATCACTGTTCTAGGAGAAGGGTGGGTGCTAACTTTCTAAACTGTTGCTCGCTCACTTTCTCCATATTGCCGCTCTTTTAACATTACGGTTCACCCACTGCTCAGGAAGCGATACTGGTTGCTTGGTTGTGGAATAGGTCATAGGAGCACACCCCAAGTTACAATTTTCTGCTTATTATTTTTTGTTTCCTTGTAATTGCTAGTACATGAGAATTCCACACACCACACGGTAGTACCGGTAAGTAGCAGCCTGCCAAGCAGCCTATTATAGTCTATATAAGAGAATAAAACTAAAGTAAATTAAAACGAGTTCCTGTTCCAGCGCCATCTTGTGGTAAGATGATTGAACTGTAGGTGGCTTTTTCTCACTGAACTTCAGATAGGCCTTCCATGGACAAGGATGTTTATATATATTTATAAATTAAAACTTTTCATTTTTCAAACTTTTTAAAAAAAAAATCAGTGCAAACTAATGCAAAGTAAGGATGAAAAAAGAAAAGAAATCAAAGAAAAATCAAAAAATATAAGAAAGGGAAAAAAGGTTGAAGAAAAATAGAAAAAAAGATATTAAGAAGTAGCTTTGGATATTCTTCACAGCTGTTTTAAGTAGAAAACTCTCTAAAGTTACATCATATTACTCTTTTTTTAATAAGCTATCCTATCCAATCCTCAGAGCCATAAATCACAAGTTCATTTTTTTCATTTTGATACAAAAAGTCCAGAAGAGTTGCCAAAAAATATAGATAATGTCTTTTCTCTAATCAAAGAAGTCAAGTTATCAATTTCAGCAAAATCTGTCAAGTTCACCAACTATTCCTCCATAGAGCATAGAGTCAAATCTTTCCACCTCTGTGCATATAGTAATCTCACCACAGTAATAACATACTGCAATAATCTTGCATGGTTTTTTTTTTCTTCTTCTATTTATCCCTTCTTGGGCAAGGATTAGTATGAAAGTTTTTCCTTCTTTGAAACATCTTTCTTTCTGTGCTGCAGTATATTCCATAGTTTGGTCTTGATGTTTGACTTCTTCTTCAACTCCATGCAGGTAGTCCTTGACGTAGGACTACAACTGAGCCCCAAATTTATGTTGCTAAGTGAGACATTTGTTAACTGAGTTTTGCCCCATTTTGCAACCTTCCCTTCCGCAGTTGTTAAGTTCCCCATTGATTTGGCTTGCCAAAAAGTTGCAAAAGGTGATCACATGACTCTGGGACACTGCAACCATCATATATATGTCTGTGGAGATTCTCAGTCATCCAGGTCATGGTTGTCCCAAAGGTGCTTTTTTCAAGAGGCCTGTTGCCTCTTGAAAAAAGCACCTTTGGGACATCACATATCTATCTATCTATCTATCTATCTATCTATCTATCTATCTATCTATCTATCTATATATATATATGTATGTATGTATGTATGTATGTATGTATGTATGTATACGTATACGTATACGTATACGTATACGTATACGTATACGTGTGTGTATGTGTGTGTGTGTGTGTGTGTATTCTTTACTGATAAAGAAATAAAGGGAGACTAGTATAGATCTATTTCAAGCTAT
>QLTV01000810.1:55853-74943 GCA_003457575.1 Thermophis baileyi
CCCTCTGGCTTTCTCTTTCCCTTCGCCCTCTTTCTCTCTCCCCCCCTCTCTCTCTCCCTCCCTCCCTCCCCCCTCTCTCTCTGTCTTATTCTTGAATGCAGAATATAGAATCATAGATTTAAGTTATGGGAAGGTAGATTCTAGCTGAATCTTAGGAAAAAAATCCTAACAGTAAAAGCTTATCTTCACTAACAGTGAGAACAATTAACCAGTGGAACAGCTTGCCTTCAAAAGTTGTGGGTGCTCCATCACTGGAGGTTTTTAAGAAGAGACTGGACAGTCACTTGTCTGAAATGGTATAGGATCGCCTGCTTGAGCAGCGGGCTGGACTAGAAGACCTCCAAGGTCCCTTCCAGTTCTATTCTGATTCTGATTCAGTAGAAGTTATCAAGGAAGGGGATGGACGTCCCCTTGCTTGTATGTTCAAATAGGAGCTGGGAGCCCTTTTGGGGGATCATTTAATTTCAGTTCTCCCTTGGGGTTGAACTTGAACTGATCCCAATCATACTTTGGTTCTAGAACATGCCCAATAGATGTCTTCCACTTCTGCTCAGTGACCTTCAAGTAAGGGAGGTCACCTTTATTGATTTAGGAGAAACCAGGGGTGAAATCCAGCAGGTTCTGATAGGTTCTGGAGAACCGGTAGCGGAAATTTTGAGTAGTTCGGAGAACCGGCAAATACCACCTCTGGCTGGCCCCAGAGTGGGGAGGGAATGGGGATTTTGTACTATCCTTCCCCCAGGAGTGGGGAGGGAATGGGGATTTTGCAGTATCCTTCCCCCAGGAGTGGGGAGGGAATGGAGATTTTGCAGTATCCTTCCCCTAAGAGTGGGGAGGGAATGGAGATTTTGCAGTATCCTTCTCCTGCCATGCCCACCAAGCCATGCCCACCAAGCCACACCACACCCACCAAGCCACGCCCACAGAACCGGTAGTAAAAAAGAATTGGATTTCACCACTGGGAGAAACCTCTATTTCACGAATGAAGGCAAATATATGTGTTGCACGATCCAATCTGGGTCAGTCATCAGGACCAGAGCTTTAGTCATTTGAGCTTTCGGACTCATGCTGGAGCCCATCCTCAGGAAACTTCTCTCTAGCAGAATGTGGTCTATTCTATGTGTAGTATTTATGTAGTGTCTGCTTGTGTGTGGCTTTTTAGTTGTTGATTGGGGTGTTGATGGCCAGTTATTAAGTCATTGGCTGTTGTTTCCTTATGCTGCCAAGTCCTCAGTCAACAAGAGTGCTGATTTACCACCAGCTTATCAGGTACTTAGGAGCAGAGGACTTGGCAGCCCAAGGAGACAACAGCCAAGGACTTATTGACCACGATCAATACCCCAATCAACAGCTAGGGGGCCACACAGAACCAGGCACCACATAGCAATAGCACTTAGACTTATATACCGCTTTACAGTGCTTTACAGCCCTCTCTAAGCGGTTTACAAAGTCAGCATATTACCCACCTCGGAAGGATGGAAGGCTGAGTCAACCTTGAGCCTGGTGAGATTCGAACTGCCAAATTGCTGGCAGCCGGCAGTCAGCGGAAGTAGCCTGCAGTACTGCATTCTAACCACTTCACTACCGTGGCTCATAAATACTATGTATGGAATAGCCCAAAGCACACATTCCAGGAGAGAGAAGCCCCCTGAGGATGGGCTCCAGCATGAGTCCAAGAGCTCAGAAAATTAAACCTCTGGTCTCAGTGACCAACCCAGATTGAATCCTGCAGACCTTTATTTATCCTAGTTACCTAGTGATTCTATTACTGAAAGGATTCAGTTGCCTTTACCTTCCCTAATTGAAAGGAAGAATGATTAGGGTTTGGCCTAGTTCTCTTTTGGTTTTGGTTACTGCTATTTGCACTTCGTACACCCTGAAAGCTTCGTACCAGCTTTATTCCATCCCATGGTGCCATGCACTAAATAAATAAATAAATCCATCCCATGGAGGTATCTTGAGATGCTTAGTTCCCACTTCAACTGTTATTTTTTTTTAAAACCTAGTCTAAATAAACTGGGTTGCTTATTTAGAAAATATCGGTCTAAGTACACCAAAGCAATTGGTATGATGACTCATAGATCTATCATCCCACTGTAAAAGAGATAGCAGCTGACAGTTATTATTTTTTAATGTCATCTGTCATTCCTAAGGGAGGAAAAAAAATCTCTTTTAAGCCCGATTGGCAGATGGCTCATACATGAGCAGTGATTTCTGCAAGTCAACCACCAAGGATTAGAACCACACTCAGTTTCATAGCTAATACTTGGACACTAGGAACATTTCTCGTAACCCTTCTGTATTTTGCTGCAGACAAATGACATTATTAAGCATCTACTACATCAAGGCTGAAAAAATCTAGTTGACCACTAGATGGCAGAGAAGAGTTCTGTTTCCTCATTGCTGTTTGCTGCCATCTAGTTGCCACCAAAATTGTTCCAGCCCAGGTTATGGGAACCTTATAGAAATGAGGTCTATTGAGGAAGGCCCATCAGGTATTTCAAATTCAGGGATGAGAGTCATCCAGTATCTTGATCCATCTTTCATCTGTCTAAAGTTTGCTTGTTTCCTCAGCCTTGTATCCTTGCATATCCTGAGAGACATGTGAACATGCAGTGCTGAATGTCTATAGATGATTGACACGCCAGGTCTTAGTTATCCCAAAGGTGTGGGGGGGAGGGTTTCCCAAAAGGCAACTGGACTTTTTTGGTGTCTTCTTTGAAAACTGGGAATTGAAGTCCATACATCTTCAAACTGCCAAGGTTGAGAAACACTGGCATAATCTATTTAATTTTGGGGAACAAGTCAAGATTTTCTGTTTGTTGTGAGATATTTCTCCCAAGATTTTGCCAATGTACCTTCTGGTATTTGCTTATTTTGGACTTTACTTCAGCAGAGTCTGAAGAAGTAATTTGTAGGGATTTTTTTTAAAAACTAATATTTTAGCTTTGATATTATAAACTAATAAAATGTGAGTCTTTTTAGAGTGAAGCAGTATAAATAAATAAACAAACAAACTGATCTTAGCCAAGCTATCCCCCCTCCCCAACCCCCACACACAGGTGTGACTAGGATATACAATATCTGTTGGCTGGAGAGCCAGAGAAAAAATCTCTACATGTTTGCTAGGAGTCGAAAATGACTTGATAGCACATAATCTGTCAATCCAATGGCTGGAGATTTGTTACATCCCTATGTTACTCAAAGAATCCTGTTGAACAATGTTCTTGGTGGCAAGTTTGTGCTAAGAGCTGTTGTGATTTCAGGAATTTAAGTAATTTGAACAATAAATATCTAATTTTGGATTGTAGTTTCTGGTTCAAAAATTAGTTTAAGAAGGCCTTTAAAAGTGGGGACAATGAGAGGGCCAATATCAATGACATAGTAAATCAGTATCTTGTTCACCCAAAAATGTGAGGACATATGGACAACACTGTAGAGAGGGAGTATTAGGTTAATTGTGTGTTCCTCACACCTAAATGTTTATCTACTTGGTCTTGCTATTAAGTACTTGCTACTTATGCAAGACTAAGTAGTCATGTTCAAAGAGATAATTTGTAAAATGTATGTTTTTCCCTTTGTAACAACATGAATAATCTAGAAAGAAACTAATATTTGGCTGCTTAGAAACTTTAATTCATCATGTCCATGTCATAGTTAGCTAAGAGTTTGACCCTCCACCAATAAAAATTAAATGTGTTTAGTTCCTAGCTCAAGAGCAGTTTGAGTCACAGGTCATTGAGCTTAATCCTAAAACCATTTTCAAAAGTTAAAACATTTCTTGGAGGGAAATATTTTCAGCACAAAATAAAACTCTCTGGGAGAAGTTGAGTATTCTCCGAGTGATCCGCTTACCGATAACCAGATGTTACCTTTTCCACCCAATTTTGACCTTATTCATTTTTCTCTTCTCAGCAACAACTTGGTGTAATTTTGATTGTAGGTTTCTTTTTAATCCATCGTGAGCCGTAGTTTCAGGAAATATGCTGGTAGTAATAATGATGTCACAGTACCATCCAATCAATCAGATCTGTCACTATGTTGAACTCACAAAGCCAGATCAGGAAAATTTCCTTCGTTCTGATATTAGACCAGGGGTGAAATTCAAAATTTTTCCCTACCGGTTCTGTGGGCGTGGCTTTGTGGGCGTGGCAGGGGAAGGATACTGCAAAATCCCCATTCCCTCCCCACTCCTGGGGGAAGGATACCGCAAAATCTCCCTTCCCACCCCACTCTGGGGCCAGCCAGAGGTGGTATTTGCCGGTTCTCCGAACTACTTAAAATTTCCGCTACCGGTTCTCCAAAACCTGCTGAATTTCACCCCTGTATTAGACCATTGTCGAGCTGTTTTTGAAATCTACACACACAAAGACTGTGTCCAGTTTGTGGCCATGATGATATTTTCATTTTTCTTGCCAGTTCCGTCCATCTTGGTTGGCAGATTGCTGGGACAGCTAACTTGCCAAATGTAGGGGAGGGGTCAAACATATCATAAGTCAAGAGTCCCTACACGCCCGCAACAGATCTAAGTCCAGCCCACCTTGACTGCCTTTCTTATCTCTCGCTCATTTCCCTTGACTGCTAGTTGGTCAGATTCTTCTAGAGGGCTTAAGCTTGTAATAAATCTTTATACTCATTTGTACAGCCTGAATCTCTCAATTTCCCTGGTGCTTGATGCCAAAATCTTATTGCAACTAACTCTAACTAAGACTTTTCTTCCCTCGCTTCTGGAGAATTTGTATCTTGCACTTTTGTCTTTTGGCTGATGATGAGATAGCAAAAGGTTTGTGAACCCTGGAGAGAAGGATACCCTGTACCTCTTTGCTGACTCTGTTCCCCAGGTTTTTAGCAAGCTCTACAGGAGGAAGCATTGCTTGATTGGCTAATGTTGGCCCAAACATTTAACGAACACTAGCGATAAATATCTCTGTGTGTATGTCTTTGTGCACCTTTGTGCCCGTTTTTGACTCTTGGTGACTGCCTACAAGTCCCTGCAGTTCTCTTGGCAAGGTTTCAGAAATGATTTGCTATTGGCTGAGATAGAGTGACTGGCTCCAGATTATCCACCTGGCTTTGCGCCTAAGGTACGACTAGAACCAGAGGTGGGTTCCTACCGGTTCTAACCAGTTCTTTAGAACCGTTAGTAACTTGGCGATGACATCACGGACCTGGTTCCATCGGTGTTTCTGGGGGTGCCGCCATCTTGGATATTGCTTCTGCACATGCACAGAAGCTATTTTTTGATTGCTGCACGCACGGCACGACCCTGAGCGAACTGGCAACAAAAGGATCCAGAACCCACCCCTGACTAGAACTCACAGTCTCCCAGTTTCCAGCCTGATGCCTTAACCACTACACCAAACCTGAACTCCTGATAATAAATAAAAAAATTGGCACTACTTCTTCTTGCACAACTGTCAAAAGCTTTAAGTGGAGAACACTGCTCACCTCCACTGACATTACTTTTCAAAGCTTTGGTAAACAATGAAGGTGATCACGCTGCTCATCTCCTTGGTTATCACAAGCCTGAAGCTTTTAAAACTAACTGATGATGAATACATTCAAAGTCTCCTCCTTAGCAACTCCCCAAGGCTTTGCTGAGCACTCACTTCCAATGACACCACTTCATAAAGCCTTGGCAAATCCTCCAGGAAGGCACTCCAGTCAGCAACCTGTTGGAAGAAATGTCCAGGTCCAGTTCCAATCTGGGAGAAAGGCACTGGAAATAAAATGGAGGCTGGAGGCTGATTGGAGAAAAAGGTTCTCTTTATTGAAGCAGAACCACCAGGTAGTTTGTGGTTCTGGTGCAGCTGACAAAATGGTTGTCAGTGGCGGGATTCAATTTTTTTTACTACCGGTTCTGTGGGCGTGGCTTGGTGGGCGTGGCAGGGGAAGGATACTGTAAAATCTCCATTCCCTCCCCACTCCAGGGGAAGGTTACTGCAAAATCCCCATTTCCTCCTGATCAGCTGGGACTCGGGAGGCAGAGAATAGATGGGGCTGGGGCCAGTCAGAGGTGGTATTTACCAGTTCTCCAAACTACTCAAAATTTCTGCTACCGGTTCTCCGAAGTACTAAGAATTTCCACTACCGGTTCTCCAGAACTGTTCAGAACCTGCTGAATCCCACCTCTGGGTTGGATGAGCGGATGCATCTTTATAGGTTTTGAACTGTTCTGGGTGTGGTGCAATGAAGGGGCTTGTGTTGTGAAAGGGTGTTGGGCAATTTCTATTGTGGCTAATGGCTTTTGTCCTGTGTTAGATCTTGGGTGAGGGGCTGCTTTCTAATCCTACAATTCTGCCTTTGTTAGCTGTCAAACTTTGCTGCAAGGAGTTTCAAAATATCCTATCTGGAATGGATTACCAAGTCAGCATTTCTAAAAGCTGGCCTCCTCAGTTTCTGCTTGGGGGCAGGGGACTGGGGCTGGTTTCTGTCTCCCTTAAGATTTTTTCCCATTTCTCCTTTAGGGGAAATATTCTATCCTGCCTTTTTAATGGAAATGCAAATCCTAGGTGCTTGTATGAGCTAATCTGGTCAACCTCTGGCTTATTGTTTATCTGAGCTCCCAGGTTTCTGTGACTTTGAAGTTTGGACTGCTGTGGGAGTGGTGCAATGAAGGGGCTTATGTTCTGAAAGGGTGCTGAGTAATTCCTGTTGTGGCTAATGGCTTTCGTCCTGTGTTAGATCTTGGGTGAGGGGCTGCTTTCTAATCCTACAATTCTGCCTTTGTTAGCTGTCAAACTTTGCTGCAAGGAGTTTCAAAATATCCTATCTGGAATGGATTACCAAGTCAGCATTTCTAAAAGCTGGCCTCCTCAGTTTCTGCTTGGGGGCAGGGAGACTGGTGCTGGTTTCTGTCTCCCTTAAGATTTTTTTTTTCCATTTCTCCTTTAGGGGAAATATTCTATCCTGTCTTTTTTTTTTTTTTTAATATTTCCCAAAATCGGGTGAAATGCTCCCGGTTTGGGCGTACCAGTAGCGCCGCCTGCCGGTGGGTCGGAGAACCGATAGCGACGGCAGCGCAAGGCTTCGCCCACCCGCCCGGATGCCGCTGTTTGGGTTTTTTTACCCTCTGCACATGCGCAAAGCATTCTGCGCATGCGCAGAGGGTAAAAAAACCCAAAACGGCGGCGTCTGGGCGGGTGGGCGAAGCCTCGCGCTGCCGTCGCTATCGGTTCTCCGACCCACCAGCAGGCGGCGCTACTGGTACGCCCAAACTGGGAGCATTTCACCCCTGCCCAAAATATTTCATTCTTCGGGGGGGGCTTCCCACAAACCCTTAGAAGCGCTCAGTGGTGGGATTCAAGTAATTTAACAACCGGTTCTCTGCCCTGATGATTTCTTCCAACAACCAGTTTGCCGAACTGCTCAGAAAGTTAACAACCGGTTCTCCCGGAGTGGTGCGAACTGGCTGAATCCCACCACTGGAGCACTCCTCAAAATCCCACTTGGGTCCTCCCCTTAAGCCTTGAAGTTCAACAAGCACAAAGGAGAACACCTTCATTTTCTCCAATATTTCTTGCCTCTCTACAGCTCCTTTTAGCTGTGGGGGGGAAAAAACTTCTTCTGCTTTAGGAAGGCGACAAAGAAGAGACAAAAGTTTATCACTTTGCTTCCTTGCTTTGGCAAAGAACATAACTTCATTGCTTCCAGCATGAAGTTCTTCACTGAGATGCACCCAAGGTGTGTAGATTAGCCGGTCTCCTCCTTCCTTTTTTTCTTTCCTTGTGAACTTTTCATCTTAAATTCTCAGGGATATGCAGACTGACCTCTTACTAACTGGATATTTTTGCTTTGCAGCACGACACGATCTCATTGTTAAGGAGTTCTATAGCCCAGTTTCTTAACTTCAGCAATGTTAAGATGTGTGGCCCAGAGATGAAACCTAAAAGTTTTCCCTACCGGTTCTGTGGGCGTGGCTTTGTGGGCGTAGCTTGATGGTCATGTGACCGGGTGGGCGTGGCTAACTTGTAAAATGTGGTGAAACTCACTTAACAATGCTCTTGCTTAGCAACCAAAATTTTGGGCTCACTTGTGGTCATAAGTTTTCTCTCTCTCTCTCTCTCTCTCTCTCTCTCTCTCTCTCTCTCTCTCTCTCTCTTTCTTTCTTTCTTTCTTTCTTTCTTTCTTTCTTTCTTTCTCTTTCTTTCTCTCTTTCTCTCAGTGGCGGGAGAAGGAAGAAAGTGCACTGGGAGGGAGGGCGGCCCAGCAGTGGCGCATCCCCTGTCATGGGCTGGATGCAGGGAGCGGGACCCGAGGCAGAGGGGAAGGCAAGCGGGCAGCAGTCTGCCAAGGGCCCCACGGAAGTCGAGCGTGGCAGGCCCAAAAGGCGAGCGAGCCTCACCATGTCCCTCCAAAGTGGCTCCTCGGACGAGTGCAGCGGGTCTTCCTACCCCCCACTGCCAGCGTTGGCCTTACCTTCTAGATCCTCCTCCTGGCGTATTTGGTAAGCCTGCTTCACCTACTCCCTTCCCCATGGGCCACAGCCCTGCCATGCTTGCTGCTGCTCTGGGGCTGAGAGCGGCGGCGGCGGTCTGGGATGGCAAGTGGATGTCCCAGGGCTGCTGCACATGTGCACCGCATGTGCAACTCCAGGACATCCGCTTGCCATCCTGGACCGCTGCCGCTCTCAGCCCCAGAGCAGCAGCAGGCGGCCCTTGGTGGAGCTGCTGCTGCTGCTCTGGGGCTGAGAGCGGCGGCGGCAGCGGTCCGGGACGGCAAGCAGATGTCCCGGGGCTGCTGCACATGTGCACCGCATGTGCAGTCCCGGGACATCCGCTTGCTGTCCCGGACTGACACCGATGCCAATGCCGCCCCTCTCAGCCCCAGAGCAGCAGCAGCAGCGTCTCCACCAAGGGCCGCCCGCCCACCCACTGTCCGGGCCAGGCTGGACGCCAACCTTGGAAGGCAAGTGGGCATGGGGGACCACTGGGAAGGCTGCTAGCTCCCTTCCCCGCGGCCGGCCCCAACATGCTTGCCTGCCTTCCATGCAGCCTTCCGCTTGCCTGCCTTCGTAAGCTGGCCATGGGGACATCGGGAAGGCCACGTGGAAGGCAGGCAAGCAAGCATGTTGGGGCTGCGGGCTGCGGGGAATGGAGTAGGGAAGGCAGGTTGGGACGGTGGGGGGGGGCAGGGGCAGCTAGGTAGGCCGTGACTTCACAGGCTTACCTGGCAGGCAGATCAGGGGTGCAGCGCTTCAGGCAGGCAAGCTGCAGAGCAGAGACTGTGCGGGGCAGGGTGAGCGAGCAGCGACCAGGAGACCAGTTTGGGGGCGTGGCCAGCCAGCCGTCGCTACCAGTTCGGCGAACCAGGCCACATGTCCGCTAACGGTTCTCCGGATCTGGCCCGAACCAGTAGCATTTCACCCCTGGTGTGGACTCCAACACACACACACACACACACACACAGACAAACAGAGGCTGCAGAATTCTGTAAGTTGAAGTTTACGTATCTTAAAAGTTGCTGAGGTTAAGAAATATCGTTCTGCTGAAACTGCAGAGATTAAGAGGAATATAAATGTATCCATTACATTTATTAGAATAATAATTGCAATTTGACAATGTATAGTACTCTTGCTCTTCTCAATTAATTTCCCTTACCACTTTTCCTCTCAAAATAGCAGCTATTATTCTAATAATTAATTTGTAAATTAATCTATCCAGGTTGATAGAAATAGGGGCACGGGACATATGTTCCTTAGAATTTAGCATTCCAAATCATAACACAAGCTTAATCTTCCCTCGTTCCTTTTTTTTTCCTTCTGAAATTATGACCTTAACTCATATTTGCATATATATATAATGCAATTCATCAATACAATTCATCATTAATATTTCATCCTGTAGCCTGTAAACCACCTGGATAAGGAGAAAGATATAGTTCTCATTCATTGGGATACTATAAAAGTGTCCACAGGAGTGTCATTAATCCACACAGTTTTTAAAGTTGTGTGACAAAATTCGCCAGTGACCCATTGAGGGCATATACCCTGCACCAGGGGTGGGATTCACATAATTTACCTACTAGTTCGCCCAGCAACACCAAAAATGTGAGCGTGTGCTTGCTCGTGCTCTCTTCGCTCTCCTGAACCTTGTCCGCGCATGCACAACACCTTCCACACATGCGCTTGGCTCGCACGTGCGGCTAGAAAATGTGGCAGCACTCAAAGACCGTCCTCGGTGTCAGCGCTAGTGAGCTGAGCTGTTGTTTAGCTCAGCTGAGGCGCAGCAATCCGTTCTGCCGCGCGAATCAGCTGAGGTAAAAAAAAAGGAATATAGGACAGGGAAAGGCGGGGGCGGGAGGGCGGGGCCAACCAGAGGTGGTATTTGCCGGTTCTTCAAACTGGTCAAAATGGCCACTATCGGTTCGCTCGAACTGGTCCGAACCGGCTGAATACCACCTCTGCCCCGCACCCTTCAATGGATCCATTAAACAATAGCAGTAACTGTCAGCTTTTCCCAGGTTATCTCTTTCATCCGATCTGAGTTTTCCTTCTGTCTCCTCCCTCTGTTTCGCCAGTGAGATATCCTAAATTTCCGGGGGGGAGGGGAGTTTGAAATCATGCAATAAGGTTTCCCAATTTTTTTGTACACATCGTTCCACAATAAATGCATTTTTCTACTTTCTTCAACGCAACATATTTTTGCAATTTTCCCTTTGAGCTGACATTCCTATTTAAAGACAACTTCTTACAAACTTTGCTAGGATAGTCCCAGCCTCTCTTCTGAAAGATTGATTGATTGTCTGCCCTTCAAGTCATTGTCAATCATATGGATACCTATGGAGATTCTCTGTCATCCAGGTCATGGTTGTCCCAAATGTGCTTTTTCAAAAGGCAACTGGACTTTTGTTTGTTTCTCCTTGAAGAGGTTTTATTTCTCGTCAAAGAACCTTCTTCAGTTCAGAAGAAGCTTCTTGGATGAGAAGTGAAACATCTTCAAGGAGAAACAAAGAAAGTCCAGTTGCCTTTCGAAAAAAACACCTTTGGGACAACCACATGGATAGATGTTCTCCATGTCAACCTGTCTTTAAACTAGTCTTTCAGGTCTTCCAACACTGCACCCCTGGCCACTATAATTAGGTCCATTCAACTTGCTCTTTGTTGTCCTCTTTTTCTCTTTCCTTCTACTCTTCCCAGCATTTTCCAGACAGATGGGTGTTGGAAGAAATATCCTTTGGTTTCAGTTCGAAGTGGGGAGAAAGACACTGGAAACATGGTGGCTGTTTGGAAAGATGGTTTTTAATGGTGGACAGGACCACATGGTTTTGAGGTTCTGGTCAAAAAAAAAAAGCACATGGGTAAGAGAGAGAGAGAGATTTATACCCTCTGTTGGGCTTTGAATTTGAGCTTGTGTTCCGATTGGTTGTCAGACTCCCATGGGGCCATGCAGGGGTAACTTTGTAGGTTGTCTTTTGAGTCCCAGGCTTGGTTGACTCTTGCTGGGTGATGATGTAATGAAAGGGCTTTGGGCAATTCCTACTATGGCTCTGCCTGAAGGAGGTAGATCTTTGTTATGTAGAATAGACTGGCCCAGGCGTTAATGGCCCATTGACAAAGGTGGGGGGGGGCTGAGTTTCTGCCTCCCTTTTAAGGGAAATATTCTGCCCTTTTAATATTTCCTAAAATATCTCATTTTCCTAGGAGAGGGGTGGGTGCTAACTTCCTACATGGGTCTTTGCATAGTATCTGAAGTAGGATAATCTGAGCCTGGTGATTTGTGTCTTGAGTAAGAACTGGTTGCTTTGCTTTATGATCCATTGGTCTGTTTTCTTGGCTATCTACAGTATTCCCCAACACCAAAGTTCAAAAACTTCAATACTCTTCCTATCCTACTTCTTCAAAGTCCAGCTTCCACTTCCATTGAGTGTCACAGGGCTTGCCACAGCTTGCACAATCTTAATCTTTGTAGATAATAGATAATAGCTCTTTACAAGAGCCGAGGTGGTGCAGTGGTTAGAGTGCAGTACTGCAGGCTACTTCAACTGACTGCTAGCTGCAGTTCGGCAGTTCAAATCTCACCGGCTCAAGGTTGACTCAGCCTTCCATCCTTCCGAGGTGGGTAAAATGAGGACCCAGATTGTTGGGGGCAATATGCTGACTCTGTGAACCGCTTAGAGAGGGCTGTAAAGCACTGTAAAGCGGTATATAAGTCTAAGTGCTATTGCTATTGCTATAATAGATACATTCTGGCATCTGAATATCTTTTCCAAGGTCTTTGTGTCTTCCCTACCAATTGTTCATCTGCAGCTTATTTCTTGACTGCTTGCTCCTTTACTGTTGATTTTCATATTTTTTCATGCTTTCGTGTAAGGTGAGGTCAGGGCACAGCACAGAGATAATGCAAACAGCTTATTCCCCAGGTGTGCCTGGTGAAGATGGGTGGGGCACTCTCCTCACGAGTAGCCTGCTCCGTCTGCACTGATCACGCCTTCTCTGCACTCTCCGAGCCCTTGCATCAGGAGGGGGTGCTTCTTGCTCCTCATCTGAGCTCTATCTCTCCTGTTCATCCTGCCTCTGTTCCTGCCTGCCTGCAGGCCTTACTAATTCCAAAAAGCCTTGCCTGGACTGACTCTGCCCTTCCCCAGTTTCCTCCAAGGCCAATGGAGCTGCCCTCTCACTCGCTCTCAGTTCTTGTGCCAGCTCATCTTCCATCGCAGATTCAAACTCCGACGGGGGCATGACACAGGCTAAGTTAATGCTTAGATGAGTGTTCTGACCCAGCTCCCCAAACACGACAAACCCTCTTTAATTAAATCAAAGATTCCTTTATTAGGAGCGCCAGCAGCCCCGGCAAAAAGTCTCTCTCTCTCACACAGCAGGCTAACAAGTCTGTCCAGAAAGGAGATGAATAGTTGTCTGCCACACCTATTCATCTCCGCCCCCTGCCTTTTATCCCCAGAGCTAGGGTGGGGCTTCACTAGCAGCGGTAGCTCTTCCATCCCAAGGATCGGCCCACAGATTTCCACTGCTCTCCTCTCTTCTGCCTTCTGTGCATCCGTGCGTCACGCACTGGACCCAGCTGTTCCTCCTCTTCCTCATCAGCCACCTCCAGACCTGGGGCTGTTGACTCGCCACCTGAGGGCTGACGGACAGCCCAGGCTCCACCTCTGTCTCTCTCTCTCTGCCAGCTCCATTCCCTCTTCCCCCTCGGAGCTCTCAGGTTGCCTTGATGCTGACCCTGACTCCCACTCCTCCTCCTCTGATTCGGCTGCTGGAGGGGCCGGCAGCTGACAGGCCACAACAAAGAGAAATCACCTGGGCTATATTGTGAAAAGTCAGGAATAAAAACTCTGAAAAACTCAGTGGAAAATCAGGTTTGAACTATTGCCAAGAAATCTTCACATTGTGTTCCTATGGCCCACAGATTAGGGCTCCTATTCCTTACTCACTTCAGACCTTCCTTAGAATGATCAAGGGATCCTGCCATCTCTCTTGGCTGTGAGATTATTCTGAGAATCTCTGCAAAGAAGAAAGGCTTTCATCTCTGATGGATGTTTCCCAAAGATTATTCCAGGAAATGATTAAAATGACCTTGGTAAGAGGCAAAAAAAAAGCAGTATCTTTCACAGGAAAGCAGAAAGATTGTCCAAAAATTGGCAGAGGGTTTTGATTCACACTAATATTAATTTATAGCACTTTCTTTCGTTCTCTAAGCAAAATTTTGCAGGTCAGTTTGAAAAGATCAGTAATAGGCAAAGATTTATATGATTTGAAGAGAAACCAGAGTATACCTAACTTCGAATGCAAACGCTAAATATTCATAACGCTCATTACATAAATATTTTAAGATGAAACTAATGATAGAATATCCACTTGTCCTGACCTCCATTTTATAGCCAACACTGTAAGGCAGGGATGTCAAACTCGATTTCATTGAGGGCTGCATCAGGGCTGTGTTTGACCTTGGGTGCCCGGGGTGGGTGTGGCCAGGGTCGGTGTGGCCAGCTCAACGTCACTCATGTCGGGGGCGCCTGTGGTGGCCCGAGTGCTCTGCCAGCGAAAACAGGCTCCCGAGCTCTGTTTCGACTGTGACTGCCTCCTGCAACCCTCTGCCAGCAAAAACGGGGCTTGGGAGAGCCACCTGCAGCTCTCACAAACTCCATTTTCGGCTGTGATGGCCTCCTGCAACCCTCTGCCAGTGAAAATGAAGTTGGTAATGCCACTCGCGGCCTTCGCAAGCTCCGTTTTCAGCTGCGATGGCCTCCTGCAACCCTCTGCCAGTGAAAATGAAGTTGGTAATGCCACTCGCGGCCCTCGCAAGCTCCGTTTTCAGCTGCGATGGCCTCCTGCAACCCTCTACCAGCAAAAACGGAGTCAGGAGGGCTGCAAACAGCCCTCCCAAGCTCTGTTTTCACTGGCAGAGGCACTGCGGGCCGGTCCTTCACTGTTTCCAGGGCAGCTCCGCAGGCCAGATCTAAGCACCCCACCGGCCGGATCCGGCCCCTGGGCCTTGAGTGACACTCCTGCTATAAGGTATGTAAAGAATAGAAAGTTAAGACTTTAAATATATGACATAAATATCATTGTGCTGAAATCTTTTTTGCCAAATTCTGGCCAAAAAATGTGACAAAAATGCTAATTGGGGAAGCTGGATTCACTTAACCGAGCCGAGGTGGCGCAGTAGTTAGAGTGCAGTACTGCAGGCTACTTCAGCTGACTGCCAGCTGCAGTTCAGCTGTTCAAGTCTCACCGGCTCAAGGTTGACTCAGCCTTCCATCCTTCCGAGGTGGGTAAAATGAGGACCCAGATTGTTGGGGGCAATATGCTGACTCTGTGAACCGCTTAGAGAGGGCTGTAAAGCACTGTGAAGCGGTATATAAGTCTAAGTGCTATTGCTATTGCTATTAACAACCACAGGGATTCGTTTGCTGTAAAAATTGTTGTATAATGAGGTCCAACTCGACCCAACCACAAGGACGTATGGACAGAAATTCTGGTTCCAATTATAGTCGTAAGTCGAGAACTACCTGTAACTGCTGGTAAGTGAGACTCAAGGACATCATGACCCAAACTCACTGTTTTGAAAGCCTGAATAGGAAACCCAGTGCTAAGCTGTATATATAGTTTGACCTTAACAGTCAGCTGAGTAAGTATAAGGGAGTAATGTATTAAGTGGTGTTTCGTCTGCAGCTAGGATAAAGTGATGGGCATCTGGCAGAAACCACAGTGATGTTGGATGCATCATGATGTCATCACACACGTTATAAAAAATACATATAGGCGCCCTTAAATTAAGCTAGATTTCTGGTGACTACATATATACACTTCGGGTGATTACATCGGTACCCTTGGCAGTATTGCAGAAATGACTTGCTATTGTCCCTTACAATTTGTGTTTCTAACTTCCTATTCTGTCCTAAAGCTTTGAAATATCTAGGTCAATGCTTCTCAACCAGCATGCTGGCTGGGGAATTCTAGAAGTTGAAGTACATACATCTCCAAGCTGCCAAGGTTGAAAAACACTAATCTAGGTGGTCCCCCATCCAAATCCTCACTGGGGTTGATATTACTTAACATCTGAGACCAAGCAATGCGTCCTTTGAGTTAAGCTCAACTTCTGTGTTCTTTTCTTGACAACAATATAGAAGAAAACACTATTTTCTTCTTCTGCAATCTTTCTGATATAGATAACTGTCCAGGAATCCTCTTCAATAACCAGGATTATTCTTAGCTTCTGAGAGTCGCTAAAGGTGATTACGTTTTGTCAGTTGCTGAAGCCTAGCCAAAAAAAGTTGCTTCTAATCTTCCTCCACCAACCACTTGTTCTGTGACTATTTGAAGTTACAAAAATACTGAAAAGGAGACTTATGACCGGTCCTCCAAGTTGCAGCCATCGCAACATCCCAATGTGTATTTGCAACCTTCCCTGCCAACTTCCAACCGTGACAAGCAAAGCCAATGGGGAAGACAGCAGGAAGTCACAAGTCACGGTCATGTGACATTGTGCTTAACGGCCCCTGGTAGTTTGCTAAACTTCAGGTAGAACTGATTAACTGACATTGTAACTCAGGCATGGTCACATGATGTTCTACTTTATGACTGCATCATTAGCAAAAGTGTTGGAGTGGTGCGGTGGCCTAGAGGTGGAGAGCTCTCGCCTCACAATCATGAGGCTGTGAGTTCGATACTAGGTAGAGGCAGATATTTCTCTCTCTGGGCACACTGAGATTATATCTTCTGAACAAAACTCCGCATTGGCAACAGGAAGGGCATCCGGCCATTAAAACACTCTGCTAGCTCCATTCAGTTGCCCAGACTCCACCCCGCAAGGGATTATGGGGTTGTTAAAAGATGATGATGATCATTAGCAAAAGGGTTACCAGTCCCAATTTTAATCAATAAATGAGGAATATTTGTACTGTATTTTATCTCTGGCAGTGGGGATGTAACCACCATCAACCGGTTCTGGCTGTAGCCACCATATACCTTGTATCTGAAAGTAAGAGCACTCAGCACAGCTTCTGACCCTCCAGATAATTTGAAAACAACTCCCATTCATTTCTGGCTGTTTTCATCCAGAAGACCAATGCTCTATTTCTGTTTTAAAAGATGCTCTTTGTGCAACGCAGAGTTCTAACTAATAATTGCAAGGGCTTTTTTTTCTTAAGTTTCCTTTTTGTGACTCAATGAAACCTATGCTATAATGCCAAAAAGCTCACCCACCCAACCAGTTCACCTGCACAGTCACTGCTAAAAATAGCGATCAATCAATTGCTAAAGTTTTATCCTTTATCATCCACGGTTGACAGTGATGCCCACCTGACTGGCTGGCTTACCAAGTAATAAGCTGGGTGATTTACAAACTCTGCGTTTATTTTCTCTCGCATCTGGAGTTACTATAAAAAGGCAGTGTCATTTGTGACAACCACAGTTCATGAGCTGTTTTTTTTTTTTAATGTGTTTGGCTACCTCTTGTGGGGAACAGGAAAATAACCTTTCCAGTTCTTTTATCAAGCTCACTCTTAGAAATATGTATCCGGCACCAACCAGTTTTAGAGTTTATGATCTGACACTTGATGTAGGTTGTATTTAAGCTACGTTGTGCTGTATGTCCCAAAGGTGCTTTTTCAGGAGGCAATTGACTTTCTTGTTTTTTTTTCTTTTGAAGATGTTTCGCTTCTCATCCAAGAAGCTTCTTCAGCTCTGACAGGATAGTGGGGAGAGCTGAAGAAGCTTCTTGGATGAGAAGCAAAATGTCTTTAAAAGAAAAAAAAAACAAGAAAGTCCAGTTGCCTCCTGAAAAAGCACCTTTGGGACAACCATGACCTGGATGACTAAGAATCTCTACAGATGTTGTGCTGTATGCCACTTGGTTTCTGTAGTTGTTGTGCTATTGTTATTTATCATCATCACCACTACCAACCAGAGGTTTGAGATTTTTGCTCTTTGTTGAGCTACATCATACGATATCTAATTCACAAAAATATACAGAATCCATGGAGAACTCACCAATAGATATTATGAGTTTTCAGTAGAACTGCTCATTTCCCTGACCTCTTCAAATGTTGTCACTGAAATGTTATTGCAAAAATGATAAAAGGAATTTATAGATTAAATAAAAGGAGATAACAGAAATAGTTAATGGGTCTGTGAGGAAAGTAAAGGACAGAAGTGAATTATGTGTTTTTTAAGTTACCGTATTTTTCGGAGTATAAGACGCACCGGAGTATAAGACGCACCTTAGTTTTTAGTGAGGAAAATAGGGGGGGGGGAATTCTGCCTACCAGGTATTCATCTGGCTAGTCCTTAGCCTGGTCAGCTTCAGCACATTAGTTCGCTCGTTGGTTTTGAGGTTGAGGCTGGTGGGGAGTCAGCTTCAGCACATTAGTTCGCTCGCTGGTTTTGTGATTGGGGCAGGTGGGGTGTCAGCTTCAGCACATTAGTTCGCTCACTGGTTTTGAGGTTGGGGCTGGGGGGTGTCAGCTTCAGCACATTAGTTCACTCGCTGGTTTTGAGGTTGGGGCTGGGGGGGAGTCAGCTTCAGCACATTAGTTCGCTCGCTGGTTTTGAGATTGGGTCTGGTGGGGAGTCAGCTTCAGCACATTAGTTCGCTCGCTGGTTTTGAGGTTGGGGCTGGTTGGGGCTGTGCTTCTAAAGCACAGCTGATCATCAGAGGGAGCAGCAATTAGAAAAGCAGGCAAAGCACGGAAGATCTCGTGTTGGGGCTGAAAAACAGCTTCAAAAGCACAGCTGGTGGAGGGAGCTCCAGTGACTAAAGCAGGCAAAGCGCGGAAGGAGTAAGAGAAGGCAGCAGCTGTTCCAGGTACCCATTTTGGGCACCGCGTGTCAATTGTTTGGAGGCTGAAATCGCAACATGGAGCCCAAAAACACAAGCTATTGTTGGTGGCAATCTCTGCAACCAGGAAGAGGACGCATGGAGGCCGAAGGGTAGGGGCCAGCCAGTGAGCGGGGCTACATTTGGAGTATAAGATGCACCCAAATTTTCAGCCTCTTTTAGGAGAGAAAAAAAGTGCGTTTTATACTCCGAAAAATACGGTAAGTATGATAAGTCTGTAAAAAATAGAGGTGGCTGCTTTAAGGAGTTTGCTTTATTAAGCTTTTAAAGCAGCTGCATCTTTTCAGAGAATTGTATGGAAACTTGAAAAAAAAGAGAGAGGTTGCCTCTCTGAATAGCAAGGATGGTCTACAGCACTTTTCCTAAATCGTGTTCAAGGTGTGCAGGGTCCTAATACACAAAACACCTTGTCACCTCGGTCATTTGTAGAAGAAATCATTTGCAGTTTCCTTCTAAAACTCTTAATTAGTCCTAGAAAAGTTGCTAAATTCTTTGGTTCAAGAGATCACAGGTAGATTACTCCCAATGGCCGCGTCCTCCATTTCCTAGGAAACATGTGAGGAGCAGAAGGTAGAAGTCTGGTTTCTTCCCCTAGTTAAAGACTGTTGCTATGACTGTTGTTGGTCTGTGTGAAAAGAAACAAAAGAGACTGCAGGACAAGTTTTGGGGAAAAAAGAGGCAGAAGACAATGCTGTAGTGCAGGGGTATCAAACTCAATTTCATTGAGGGCCGCATCAGGGTTGTTTTTGACCTCGGGGTGTGTGTGTGGCCAGGGTGGGTGTGGTCAGCTTGAC
>QLTV01000810.1:78851-95532 GCA_003457575.1 Thermophis baileyi
GCATGCGAAGAAGCTATTTTTTTATTGCTGCATGCGCGCACACAGCACGACCCTGAGCGAACCGGCAGCAAAATGATCCAGAACTCACCCCTGCATACATATACATATACATGTACATGTACATGTACACGTACACGTACACGTACACACACACGTACACGCACACGCACGTATACATATATATATATATATATACACACATATACATATACATATACATATATATATATATATAAGAAACGACAGACATCACGATCTCCGGAACTTTTAAAAATTTATTCACTTAGCTTTCATTAACCCCTGCTAACATCGTCAGAGTGCTAAAATGATCCTAAAAATGCGAGTTCCAGGTGTAGTTATAGAAGAAACGACATCACGATCTCCGGAACTTTTAAAAATTTATTCACTTAGCTTTCATTAACCCCTGCTAACATCGTCAGAGTGTAAAATCACCATTGGAGAGATACTTGCTTTTATGTGTTTGAGGGCGCAAGTGGAACATTGACGTGGAGGGTGCTCCCATACATACGGGGGGTATCCGAAACTGCTGCACGCATTTTTGCACCATATGGGGTTAAAGTGGCACACAAACCAGACCAAACGTTGAGGATGAGAGTGATGCGTCCTAAAGAGGCACTACTGAAGGAGGAGACATCCTCAGTAATCCACCGTATTAACTGCAGCAACTGTGCAGGCCATTACGTAGGAGAAACAGCCAAACGACTACGAACTAGGGTGCATGAACACAAGCTGGTGGTCCGACGCAAGGAACAGTGCTCCCAGATCTGGACGCACATGGAGGAGCATAGTCACCTATGACGCAACAAAAGGAGGACACCTCTTGAAAGAAGCCTGGTTCTCTAACAACAACTCTATCAATAGACACATTGACTTACCACCGGCTTACCAGGCATTAAGGCACCAGGAAGGATTTGGTGAAGACTGATCGCTATCGAGGAATGGAGATCGGGGGCACCCTCCCCCCTTTAGGCATAGAGATTGGCCCAGTGAAGGCATGGCAAACCTGGACCGAGTGCAGGAGAGCCCGGCAGGGCAACGTCGGAATGGGATGGACATGGGGGGTGAGGAACGACGCAGACCAGTTACAAGATCATGGGCGAAACAAATAAACTTGGTGGATGCAACGAGTGTGCCTGGGAGGGAGAGGAGTAGTGTTGTGGGGGAGGGAGCCGGGGAAAATGCCTTCAAAGTAATACCTGACAGCTCAGCATCACCCCCCTGGGGAGAGACAGCCCAAGCAATACACGATAGGGAAGGAGGCAACAGAAGCCGCACCTCCATCGGTCAGCATGACTAACGCAAAAACAACAAAGCTAATTACAGGGGGGAAGCAAGGGTGTGGGTCCATCATGCGCGCAATGACCAAATTGATCAGTAACACATAAAAGCAAGTATCTCTCCAATGGTGATTTTACACTCTGACGATGTTAGCAGGGACTAACGAAAGCTAAGTGAATAATTTTTTAAAAGTTCCAGATGTCTGTCGTTTCTTCTATAACTACACCTGGAACTCGCATTTTTAGGACAATTCGCAATATTGATTTATATATATATACATATACATATACATACATACATACATATGCCAGTACACACACACACACACACACACACACACACACACACACACACACACACAAACCTCTACTTTGAGTTAGCTGAATAAAAAATAGATATATATATATAACATGCATCACTATTGGGTTCATCCAACCCAGGAGACCCAATCTGTTGCTATCTCAGGATAAAATGATTGCTTCCTTGTGTTGGGTGTGCAGTCTTGGATGTCCTGTTCAGATGGGGTTGGACTGGGAGTCTATCCCAAAGGTGCTTTTCCAAAAGGCGAATGGACTTTCTTGTTGTTTTTTTTTCCTTAAAAACGTTTTGCTTCTCATCCAAAAAGCTTCTTCAGTTCAGTTAAGTCTAGTTGCCTTTTGGAAAAATACCTTTGGGACAACCATGATCTGGATGATTGAGAATCTCCATAGACACTAGAAGATATCTGTTCCTGTCTATGTTCTCTTACTATTCAGCTAATCTCCATCTAGACATGACTCTGGCAGGTTCTTCAAAATGGCGCTTCATGGTATAACCAAATAAAGTATGTCTCTGCATAGATTCCATAGCCACTTGGTTTCATCTCACACTGAGAAGGTCAGCCTCCAAAGTTCCATCCAGCTAACCTTCATGTTCGTTACAAGTTCTTCAGAAGGATGCCTTAGAATAAAAGCAAACCATTGATATTTTGTGTGTGTGCAGATTTCACAGATATCCTGAGGATATCCCAAGAGCCATACAGTTTTAACCTAATAAAAGCTGGTTATTGGATTTGGGAAGGCAGCAGGTCGCATTTCACTGGCTAACCCCAAGCTTCATTTTGCTCTGAAAAGCTCTGAGAACAAAGAAGAGGCCATTTCTTCATGGGCATAGATCTCTTAGGAAATTGGGGAACAGATTTGAACAAAGTGCAAGAACATTTGATAGTGTAAACTCTGACTAAATTCTCACTTTTTCTCCCCAGTTTGACATGCAACGGATAACACTGGAGGAGCTTAAACACATCCTCTATCATGCGTTCCAGGATCACTTAACAATGAAGGACATTGAAAATATTATCATCACTGAAGAGGAGAGTTTAAATGAGAACTCTGGTAATTGTCAAACGGAATTTGAAGGTGGGTTTCTGTCATACATATAGCACATAAAATGATTTGACTTTCTTCTTCCTCATAGAGCACATTGAATAAGTGAAATGTTTCACTTGTACATGTAATCCTCAACTTTCTCCCATACTGGAGCCTGGAATTTGTGTCATATGTTATGAAGGTTGTAAGTTGAGGCAATCACGCGACCAAGCCTGATTTTCCATTTTTGGCAGCAGTCGTTAATTAAATGTGATCTTCGTAAGGCAAATGGTGCTAGTCATTAAATGAATGCCGTGACCATTAAATGAACCATTGTCTGCAATGGCTATTTTTTTAATTTTTATTTTTTTGCTGGAAACCAGAAGTAAACACTGGTTTCCAGCAAAGAAAATCATGAATTGTGGTCACATGATCGTGGAACTATAAGATGTGAAAGACCAGGACCACACGTGAATTTCCAATTAAACTGATTTAATGGAACTATGCACTATGGACAGGAATCCATTGAACTAACAGTTAGTACTATTTTGGTGCTAGATAAGGGTTAATGGAAGTTAAGAGGGGTTGGACTGAGTCATTCTTTGTGTTTATGTAGAGATTCTAGGGTAATTCCTCTTTTGACTCTGCCCCTAGATTCTGCCACTTCAGGGACACTGCAAATGACCATCAATGTGGGTCAGTTGTCAAGCATCTAAAATATGACCATGGGAGGCAGGGGGGCTACCATCAGAAATTCAGATCATGTACCTTTGGGGGATCTTTTATAAGTTTGAACAGTCGCTAAGCAACCTGTCAACCCTGAAGTTTCTTTTCGTAACTTTCCTCTAAAGAGGTTTCTCTTCGCGTTGCTTCAGGGCTGACACAGCCTGGAGCTGAGGGGCCAGGAGGGGGTGTAGAGATAGCTGGGGTGGTTGTAGCCAAAATATTCTTTCCCCTGGGAATCAAGGACGTTCATGCAGGTGTTCGAAAGGTGGAGTCTGAGGTCACCTAGCAACTGGACTACATGCTGATTGGACCATGTGACTGGAGACTCTGGGGGGGAGTGACAAAGTTTTACTTTTAATTGGGTGTAAAACCGGCGGGAACCTAGAGCCAGTTTTCCACCAAGTCTGTGCCAATTTGATTTGTCCCAATAAAATGTTCTTTGAGGAATATCCCTGCCTCGGAGTTCTCATTGAAGGGGATGTATTACTTGTAACCATTCACAAGTCTAGTCCTATACGAGCCACGGTGGAGCAGTGGTTAGAGTGCAGTACTGCAGGCTACTTCTGCTGACTGCTGACTGCTGGGTGCCTGCAATTTGGCAGTTCAAATCTCACCAGGCTCAAGGTTGACTCAGCCTTCCATCCTTCTGCGGTGGGTAAAATGAGGACCCAGATTGTTGGGGGCAATATGCTGACTCTGTAAAACCGCTTAGAGAGGACTGTAAAGCACTGTGAAGCGGTATATAAGTCTAAGTGCTATTGCTATATGGAGTAAGTTCTATTGAACATAGTAGAGCCTAGCTGTACTATTTAATAAAGTGAAGGAACCATCAAAGGCCATTGCTCTGATTCCTCTCTCTCTTTTTGTGGTTCTTTTACCTTTAAAACAAACTAGGAATGAACAACCTCCTAGACAGAACAACTTTCTCACAATGAAATGTCCCGTAGCAATATGAAAGATTCTGGACGCTGAAGTCCACCTCTTTTGATGGAGCCCAAGTTGAAGAAAGTTGCAATAGAGGATTTTTCACTGTCAGATAAAACACATGGCAATCCTATTTTAGAAAAAAAAGGGGGGTGGATTCCTAATCGTAGCTTTTAAAAAAAAATCAGATCTGTTACCCAGGCATCAAGGTTGCAAATCGTAGATTGAGGTCATAGATTGCATGAAGCCACGATGCTTGTGGCTGAGTGTGTTGACTAAACCCATTTATTGTGTTTGATAAACTGCACTCCATGGCCAAGAAGATAGAACTCAGCCAAATGTGGTTTATTTAACAAATTATTTAAATCATGGCTTTGCACAACATGTGGACCTAGTAGTTGAGGAAATTGTCAGGATCTACTGCCATCATGTGGCTTAGTGCTTCTTTCCTTCTGACTTTCTTTTTGAGAGTG
The DNA here is from genome assembly GCA_003457575.1 of Thermophis baileyi. NCBI lineage: Eukaryota > Metazoa > Chordata > Lepidosauria > Squamata > Dipsadidae > Thermophis > Thermophis baileyi. Next base: position 83,620 of record QLTV01000810.1, read on the forward strand.
TTTTTAAAAGATCACCTGGAAGATATTGGTCTCTTGGTGCTCTCTTTTTTCCTGTAGACTTTTTATTGTAAGGCAAAGTTAACGTTATGAGTCGCACTAATGATCCATTGCACCCAAGAATCCAATAATTCTTTTTTTATTTCAGAGGTTTTTTTAGATTATAATAAATAATAAAAGGTTTTCAAGAAGAGACTGGACAGCCATTTGTCCAGAATATAGTATAGGGCAGTAATGGGGTGCAAATCCCATTGCTACCGGTTCGTGCGCGCGCGTGACGCTTCTGCGCATACACAGAAGCGTCCGGGCCCAGTGGGCGGAGCCTCCTGCCGCCGCCACTACCGGTTCGTGGATCCAGGCCGTACCGGTAGCAACCCACCGCTGGTATAGGGTCGCCTGCTTGAGCAGGGGGTTGGACTAGAAGACCTCCAAGGTCCCTTCCAGGCCAATGATTCTATAATTGTATGTTTCAAAATAGAAATGGAAATAAAGATAGTAGGGAAATGGGAAGGGAAAAGAAAGGGACAAGTGTGGGGTAAAGGAAAAAAAGGGGGGGAAGCATTGACTTCCAACTTTTTTCAGTAAATTACAAAGTAAAATTACAGCCCCAACTTTTTACTTTTGCATACTTAGTAAATACTAGACATTTCTAGAGTGCAATAATTCAACCCTGAGCTACGTCTATTTTCCCCAGTGGGAATTTTTTTTAATTTTTTTTTGATGTGGTAGCAGTAGATGAGAACAAGGAACAAGAAATCTCATGGAAGAAATTGCATTTGGAGCCTTGGTGGCATAGTGGTTAGAATGTAGTATTGCAGGCTGACTCTGCCCACTGCCAGGAGTTCGATCCTGACCAGCTCAAGGTTGACTCAGCCTTCCCTCCTTCCGAGGTCATGAAAATGAGGATCCAGATTGTTGGGGGCAATATGTTGACTCTGTAAACCACTTAGAGAGGGCTGTAAAGCACTGTGAAGCGGTCTATAAGTCTACGTGCTGCTGCAATTGCTATTCGATTTCCCCTTTTATAGGCCAGTTAAAAATTGCTCCAGAAAAAAGTGTCTGTTGTTAAAACAGAAAGAATTGATTTTTTAACTTTGTAACTCTTCCCCCTCTTTTTTCTTTTTTCTTTTTAGTGCATTCCCAGAAACAAAACCGACAGACCTGCGTACGGAAGAGTTTAATATGCGCTTTTGCTATGGCCTTTATTATCAGCGTCATGCTGATCGCAGCCAATCAAATCCTCCGAAGTGGCATGGAGTAGCCATAACACTGTGAAACAAATGATCCATGCATGCGCATGCTGCCCGGTGAACTATCTCCCTGATCAACTTTCAAATCAACGGGCAAAGGAGAGAGAGAGAGAGAGAGAGAGAGCACGTGTGAACGAGAGCGAAGGTTAAGAGGAACGGTTCGGCAAGGAAACTCTATCCGGCAACATATCTGTAAATCAACCATATCCTCTTGGCAGGGACATCAAAGGGCTGTCTTAATGCTTTAATGGTTTTTTTTTGTTTTTGTTTCCTAATGCAATAAAAAAAAGAAAAGAAAACCATAAGCCCTGAATTATATTTTTGATGTGGTAGCAGTAGATGAAAACAAGGACGCATTGATCAAGTCTCAACACTGGTTGCGTGGTAGGGTTGCCTACTGGCCAGGACACTTTCACGCATCTGTTTTTAAGTGTCCCACATTCCAGGAAATGGAATGTCCACATGACCACAGCAATTTCGAGACCATGATTTCGACAATTTCATCAGACTTCAGGGTTTTTGATTCAAGTGTTGAAGGAACCAGTGAAAAAATCCGTGTCTGGAGACACGAATATGAAATGAAGCTGGTTCAGAGAAGTTTTGTTCTTCATCTACGAGACATAAGACTGGTCCAGCGTTTTGTGTTTTCAAACCAGTGCATTCCACTCATCCACTTCCTGCTTTCCCATCGACACTTTCATGTAAGGAAAACGAAGTTATGCTGGGCATTTCACAAAAGCCAATGCAGAGTCTTCCTATCCTATTTTCCAACAATGCTGTAAAAAGTTATTGGGCGCCTTGGTCCAATGTATAAATAGCTTCATATTCAATATACAGTCTCTATTGATCTTATTCAAATCTGTCTTATACAAAGATTTCCAAACAGAATTTTGGAGGTTGCTCCCAGCTTACTATCTTAGCACATTTTGCTACAACAATCCTAGAGGTAAATGATATATGTATATGATTGTAGTGTAAGGGTTTAAAATGGATCAAGGAAGTGCTAATTGTCTTGAAGCCTGATGTGAGGTTGTTCCTGCTTTAGGATGGACATCTCAGTTGAGTTTTTCCATTGAGAGCATTGATTGGTCCACCACCATAAGGGTGTGTCTACTGTCGACCTCACCCCATTCCTAAGAGGTCTGTAAGGGGCGTGCGTAAGCGCACCAGCGTGCCTACCGTCCCTGTCCTACTGTCCTATTGTCCTCATCTATCTGTATTCACCTTGATTATGTTTATGTTTATACCTATACCTGCTATCTTGTACATCTTTGACAAACAAACAAATAAATAAATAAAATAAATAATAGCCTTAACTGCAAAGATGATGATAGCTCAGTCAACCAGTAGCTAGGAACAGCTTGGTGATATGTGATAAGGAGAGGAAATTGTTCTAGAAACGTGTGCCAGAATTTATCTTCCATACCTTTGGTGTCCCCCAGACTATGTGGGTGAGATTGTGACTCCTGTGACTTTCCTCTGATTAAGCTCCCTCAAATGGAATGATGCTTCTTCTATCTGTGGGGTTAAACCAGATCGATTGCAAATGAAGCAGAGGTGGGTCAGGTTTGAGTTGACCTCAGTTTATATCTGGGGTGGTGCTGGGGGATAATGTAATATGGAAACACAGCCTGTTTGACTAGTTTAGGGTTCGGTATATTATGTGAATTATCCATAATTCTATGAAATAAACTGTATGAACATAGTTCTCGGGGAGCCATACGCAGGTGTGTAGCTACAGTACTACTTCTCCCTTGTTTGCATTTCCCTTAACTTTCCTAGCACATGTATGTATGGAGGGGATGCACAGATGCATACATTGGAATGAATTCTACTGAGTGAATTCACTTGTATGAATTGGAATGGACCTCATAAGTCATCCAGCCTGACTCCTTGCTCAGTGCAAGAAGCCACAAAATCCTTCATGCTAAGCTACAAGCTTCTCGTTTGAAATCTGCAGCAAGGGATAGTCCATCACTGGACTTGGTAGACCATTGGACCAATAAGCAGGTCTTACTGTGTGTATGTGTGTGGTCTGTGTGCATATAAAGTCAAGCTTAGTTTCTGGTGAGTTTGTGTGTGTGTAGATATATACATATATAGAGATATATATATTTTAAAAAAACCATGTAATTTTCCTGGCAACGCTACAGAAATGGTTTGCTGTTTGCCTTCTGCGTTCACATACACATATCTGCATATATAGAAAACGTTGTACTTCAGATTTTTCACATTAACTGTGCTACTCTATTCAGAGCACCCCAACTCTCCTTCAGGCAGCCACATCATCAAAATAAATCTCGGTGTTATTTTTTTTTAATTATTCTAGTTTTTAAACATGACATGGAGTATAAGACATTTCTATCCTTCTCAGCACAACCACCTGAAAGTAGTTTAGAAAAACTGAGAGTATTTGTAGTGGTAGCTGCAGCAGCAAAAAATAGAAGTAATAAAGGTCTAGTTTAATGAAAAGAAGAACTAGGGGAGACATGATAGCAGTGTTCCAATATCTCAGGGGTTGCCACAAAGAAGAGGGAGTCAAGCTATTCTCCAAAGCACCTGAGGGCAGGAGAAGAAGCAATGGGTGGAAACTATTCAAGGAGAGAAGCAACTTAGAACTAAGGAGAAATTTCCTGACAGTGAGAACAATTAATCAGTGGAACAACTTGCCTCCAGAAGTTGTGAATGTTCCAACACTGGAAGTTTTTAAGAAGATGTTGGATAACTATTTGTCTGAAGTGGTGTAGGGTTTCCTGCCTAGGCAGGAGGTTGGACTAGAAGACCTCCAAGGTCCCTTCCAACTCTGTTATTCTATTCTATTCTATTCTATTCTATTCTATTCTATTCTATTCTATTCTATTCTATTCTATTCTATTCTATTCTATTCTAAAGGTGAACAACAAAATACTAGCTCAATATATCCAATTTACAGGTAGTCCTTCACTTACAACAGTTCACTTAGTGACCATTTGAAGTTCCAACAGTTACGACGGTCTTGAAAAACTGTACAACTATTTTTCACACTTACGACCATTGCAGCATCCCCATGGTCACGTGATAAAAATTCAGACGCTTGGCAACTGACTCATATTTATGACGGTCGCAGTGTCCCAGGGTCACGCGATCACCTTTTTGCAAATCTTCTGACAAGCAAAATCATTGGGGAAGCCAAATTCACTTAACGACTAACTTAACAACTGGAGTGATTCCCTTAACAACGGTGGCAAGAAAGGTCGTAAAATGGGCAAAACTCACTTAACAATTGTTTCGCCTTGCAACAGAAATTTTGGGCTCCATTGTGGTTGTAAGTCAAGGACTACCTGTAATATAAATGATTTAATATAGGGGCAGCAACGTTTATGGATGAAGAGGGATCCAAAAATGAAGATAATGGACGTGGTAGCACTTTCCTCTTTCTATATTTGGAGATGAAAATTAAAGCATGTTACAATCTGGCTGAAAATCCTTAGCGTGTGTATTTGCCTAGCAACTAAAATCCCACAAACTGGTGCCAATATTGGAGCTCTCAAAAAAGCCACTTCTGTTGTTTCAGAACAATTTGGCTCAGCAGAAAGGCATAAATTGACCAATGGCCAGTCAAACATGCAAATTAGGCATCCGACATGAAGTTCTTGGATTATGTTGTTTGGCCAGCAATTACTAGCATCCTTTCTCCCAAAGATGCTTTTTTTTCAAGAGGCAACAGGAGTTTCTTGTTTTTCTTTGAAGAGGGTTTTGCTTCTCATCCAAGAAGCTTCTTCAGCTCTTGAAAAAGCTCAAGAGCTGAAGAAGCTTCTTGGTTGAGAAGCGAAACCTCTTCAAAGAAAAAACAAGAAAGTCCAGTTTCCACCTGAAAAAGAAACCTTTGGGACAAACATGACCTGGATGACTGAGAATCTCCAGAGACTATTACCTTGTAATGTAATTCAGAAGTGTTCAAAAGAGAGACAGGAAAGATGGAGAATGATAGAACTGAATTTTAAGAAGGTGGTGTAGGTCAGAGAGATGCTATGAGAAAGTTGATGGAGTTTCTGCTCAGTTAGATCTTTGCTTGACACCCACAATTCCTTTCACAGCAATAAAGATGTTGCCAAAGTTTTTAGGTAATGGGGTGCATTTTACAGAAATAAGTTGATGTTGTTGGTCATAGTTGTAGTATTTGGTGGCATTTATCTACAAGCCTTCTACCAAGGCTTCGGGATGTCTACAATTTACTGACATAAATTGCTTGCTTTGTGCTGGACTTTTCTGGAAATTCAGGATAAGTGTTTCGTTCTGTTACTGATCCCTCAGGGCAAATAATGCTTCTCGTTTAGCCTGGAGGAAAGGTGATAACTGATATCAAATTATCTGAAAAAGTGATTCTTTGGGTGATGGGCTAAACTTCCCTGAAGATATTGAAAAAAAAGGCTATCAATTAAGGTTTAAAGAGATGGCATTTGCAATACAGTGAGTCCATGCTTAATGATAGTAATTGGATTGGAATTTCCATCACTGAGGGATGCGGTTGTAAAATGCAATGTCATGTGACCATGCCGCTTAGTGACAGCAGTTCTGGCAGCCCCAACTGCCATCTTTAAGTGAGGACCACATGGGTCATTAAGGAAGGATTGTGTGTGATCACGACTTCTGACTTCCTGCTGGCTTCCCCATTGACTTTGCTTATGGGAAGATGGCAGGGTAACCACAATGACGTGACTGTGGGATGCTGTGTTGGCTAAAAATCCAGGCTAGTTGCCAAGTGCCCAGATCACGATCACATGACTGTGGGGCACTGTGATGGGCAGAACTTCAAGGACTGGTTGTAAGTACCATTCAACACTGTCATAAGTTCAAATGGTTGCTGAATGAGTGGTCATTCAACCAGAATTACCTGCATCTGATTATACACGTGCAAAATAGGCAGGATTTAGATCACATTATAAGAAACCCACTCTTGATTTTTGACGAACCCCCACTGTAGATAGTGCTGAAGGTCGGACAGGCATCTTTCAAGCATAATGGTATCCTACAGCGGATCTTCCAAACCTTAGCTCTGAGTTGGATTAAAGGGCAGGCTTTCCCCCCCCCCCAAGCATTTGGCATTTCAGTAGCATCCTGCAGTCTGCAGTCCAAAAAGCAGGTGAGGCTGGGACAAATTGCAAATCTGATTTCTGTGCAACTAAATTGAACATAAATCAGATTAATTAAATGCAATTTATTTGATTACTTTGCAGGCATTTGCTAATTTTTACCTGTCAGATTTAAGAACTACAATTTTAGGTGGCAACCTTTGGATCAGGTTGTGGAAGACCAAGCCTTTTGGAAGCCTTAAGCAACCAAGACCTGTTCTGGTTGTCTAATTCTAAGTGACACCCAGAGGGGATGGAGGAAAGTGTCCCAAAATAAGTTCTTGGCGTTTTACTTAGCAGTATTTAAATTCCTCCTTCCACTCCCTGCCCTCTTCCTCCCCCAGAATAAATCTAGAGTGATAAATAAGGTCAGAACCACAACTGAATCAATTCTGGACTGGGGATCAGTTAACACTCAATCATTTATAAATGTGGCTTTTGGATTCACAAACTGGATTCATGAATGTGGCTTTTGGTTTGCACAAGAAACTAGGTTAGCCTAAATGTAGCTCAGTATGTCATATGAACCAGGTTATCATGTTGAGATGCGCTATAGTTTATTCATTTGGCAGAACTTGTTATGTCAGGCTTGTCTCAAAGATGCTTTTTTCTTCTTCAAAAGGCAACTGGACTGTTGTGCTTTTTCTTTTTTTTTTAAGAAGAAGACATTCCACTTCCCATCCAAGAAGCTTCATCAGTTGTGACTGGATGAACTTATCCTTCCATCCTTGCACCATTTAGTCACAGCTGATGAAGCTTCTTGGATGAGAAGAGAAACTTCTTCTTCTTCTTCTTCTTCTTCTTCTTCTTCTTCTTCTTCTTCTTCTTCTTCTTCTTCTTCTTCTTCTTCTTCTTCTTCTTCTTCTTCTTCTTCATCAAAAAAAAACAAAAAACAAAAAACAAACAACCCAGTTGCCTTTTGAAGAAGAAAAAAAGCACCTTTGAGACAACAATGACTTGGATGACCAAGAAACTCCATAAACATGGCAGGCTGGCATTACCTTGGAGTCATTGTATGAACTTCACCCAATGAGCATCAAATGATGGCTCAGAGCAGTGTGGATGACATGGGAAGGCAAGCCATATTCATTTTAGATGTGCATTGCTAATGGTCATTCCAAGCTGTACAACTCCCTGGATTTGGTATCAAATCCCCAATAGTTTTGGAGCACAAGGATCTCTGCGGCCTTGGAAATTAAACTAATATGGAAAAATGGCAAGCATGACTAACGACTGCTTCTTCACTGCATTTGATTCTCCCTTCCAAAACCTTTCCACAATTACCTTGCTCCAACCCAGGAAATCTGCTTTCAGAGCAAAGTTGGAGGGACAGAGGGAAATATGCGATCGGTCAAAGACTTGGGGGGGGGGCTTTCATAATTTTTGTAAGTCACCCAGAGTCACTTGAGAGTGAGTGGACGGCCCTATTAATTCTCTTAAATAAATAAATAAAAATATTTGAGCATGCTGCTTGTAGACATCACCGCAAAGTCTTATGACAGAAAAGCAGAATCACAATAGAGAATAGGAGATGTACAGAAAAGCAAATGAATTTTCATCATTAGAACTCTGGGTGGATTTGACACGTGTGCATGGAAATAGGCCATCATTTATTTTTATTTATTTTTCCCTGTTGAGTATACTGGAAAATTAGTAATGCTAATTACTAGAGGCTAATTACTAGGGGCATGGAAGAGTGTACAGGTAGACCTTGACTTACAAAAACAACTGGAACCCAAATTCCCGTTGCTAAGCAAAGTGGCTGTTAAGAGACTTCCACCTGATTTTATGACCTTTTTCTGCCACAATTGTTAAATGAATCACTGCAGTTGTTAAGTGAATCATGCAGTCGTTAAGCAAATCCGGCTTCCCCCATTGACTTCGCTTACAACTGGGAATTTGCAAATGGGGATCATCGAGATGCTGCAACCATTGTAAACGCATGCTGGTTGCCAAGTATCCAAATTGTGTTCATATGACCATGTTGTGGCCTATCAGCCACCAGCCAAATCAGAGGAGGAGGAGGAGGAGGAGGAGGGGTGGGAGTCAGGGTCAGCATCAAGGCAACCTGAGAGCTCCGAGGGGGAAGAGGGAATGGAGCTGTCAGAGATAGTGACAGAGGTGGAGCCTGGGCCGTCCATCAGCCCTCAGATGGAGAGTCAACAGCCCCCAGGTCGGGAGGTGGCTGATGAGGAAGAGGAGGAACAGCTGGGTCCAGTGCCTGATGCGTGGATGCGCAGAAGGCAGAGGAGAGGAGAGCAGTGGAAATATATTGGCCGATCCTTGGGACGGAAGAGCCACCACTGCTAGTGAAGCCCCACCCTAGCTCTGGGGATAAAAGGCAGGGGGCGGAGATAAATAGGTGTGGCAGACAACTATTCATCTCCCTGCTGGACAGACTTGTTAGCCTGCTGTGTGTGTGAGAGAGACTTTTTTCCGGGGCTGCTGGCGTTCCTAGTAAAGGAATCATTGATTTAACTACAGAGGGTTTGTCGTGTTTGGGGAGCTGGATCAGAACAGACCATTGAGGATGCTGCAACCATCATAAGCACCAGGGTCGCTTGTAAGTCACCTTTTTCAGTGCCGTTGTAACTTCGGACAGTCGCTAAATGAATGATTGTAAGTTTGAGGATTGCCTGTATTCTGGATCAGGCTTTTAGTAGATACAATACTCACAGCGATTTTATCCCATTGCTAATGTTTACTTTAACATTAAAGTAATTTGATATCAAGCCATCTTACACTCATAAATATAATTTTTGGTAGGGTCATCTGTGTTCATCCTTGCTTTTCTATTTAGCACTCGGATGAATTGACAGTCCCCTACCATCATTTCCTTTATATTAAGGCTGCACCTAAGAATATTATGTCAGCTATCGTAATTGGAGAAGAAATGTTTTCTAACTGTTAATTCAGCCCTGACCATTTCTGATTGGATCACAGGCTCAGGAAGTTGGACCACTTTTAGGGAGAGACACTATTTTCACTAATAGTAGACAATCCTGGGTTGATGAAACCATGCAAGGTTAAGCCAAGATTCTCCAAACTTGGCAACTTTAAGACTTGTGACTTCAACTCCCAGAATTTCCCAGGCATCATTGCTTTAAGTGAAGGTGACCCCCGTGTTTCTTTGCCTCACTTCCATCCAACCTCCCATTTAAATAAATAAATAAACAAACAGATCAATCAATGAATAAATAACTGCCGTGTAGGGTGTTTATCCACAAAGATTAGCATCCCCAGGAATACAAAGTAATAACTTACCGTAGCACATCATTTTTCCATTCTCTGGGATTTTAGAGTGCTATTTTGCCAGATATAGAAACTTGGGCAGGCCCAGGGTACCCTTTGTGCCTTAGTGCACTGAAAGAGTATTGTAGAGTTTTTATATGATGGAAATTGTAGATTATATATTCTGAAGAATGTCATGATCAGCAGCATCTGGTCAGTTTGTTACGCTTTACCTTACAGTAATTCTGTGATTGTTGGTGTGTGATATGTTTCATTTTTCAGATGGCAGAGACCAGATTACAATGAGAAATTTCAACGATTCCTATACGTTGATGAGACATAGCAGAAAAAAAAAAGAAAATTGAGTTGGGCTTGACTCTTGGTAATTACATTCAGACAAGAGATGTGTCAATTTTTTTTTCTGTTTTTAACTTCCGAGTTTAGCAACTCTGGGATTCCCAGGACATCTCAACATAACCAAAGTCAACCCTACCAACAGAGGGGAATATTAGTAGCTCAGAGTTGAAATGAGGGGTCCTTGGTGCTCTCTGAGCTTGATTGTTTTCCTGCAGATGTTTCATTACCAAACTAGGTTACATCATCAGGAGCACTGATGGCGTTACCTAGCTTGGTAATGAAACGTCTGCAAGAAAACAACCAACCTCAGAGACTACCAAGGATCGTCAACCTTACTTAGCTCGAGTTTCCTGCAACTCCATGGGCTCCATGCCTTTGTGTTCTAAAGGCCACCCATGCTGCAGGTCTGTTATTCATTCCTCCTCCTACCACACCCAAGAGTCGTAGGAATTTTGCGCATATATGTCTCTGCAACAAAGCCTCAGGCCTATTTTCATATGTTCATGTTCTGTTGAATGTATGGGGAGGAGAAATGGGAAACTGCCTTCCCTGTCATGCAGGAAGTTCTATCTCTGAAATAGCCTGTTGGAAGGTTCTAGCAAGGGAACTCAGCTATTGTATACTTTTGACCAAAGATCGGTACATTCCTTCTGTTTGGGATGGTCATCTTCCACTGAACAGACAACTTTGAGAGGGACATACTTGGAGTGTTGAGGAAGGGGACACCTGCCTAGCCAGATCAGCTGAATCCAACCTGGTGATCAATGGAGTGACAAATATTGCAGCCAGATTCCCCCTTGGACAAGGACAATTATCCCAGAGAAGTGTACCAGTCTTCGGTCAAAGGTATACGATAGCTTCAGTCTCCTGCTTGAACCTCCAAACAAGCTCAAGATCCTATCTCTGAATGAAATCTGCACACAATCAGAGGTGGTATTCAGCCGGTTCAGACCGGTTCCGGCGAACTGGTAGCAACCTGCGGGTGGGGGTGGGGGTGGGCGCTATGCCGTCCTATTTAGGCACATTGTGAAGCCACGCACATGCGTGCAAACCATATGCGCGAGCAAAGATCATGCACAGAAGGCCATGTGCATGCGTGGAAGGGGCGCTCGCACGGTCACATTTGCGAACTGGTAGGGAAAGTAAGTGAATACCACCTCTGCACACAACCCACACACAACTCCTTGTGGGTTCTTCAACTTGAGGATAAAAGTTTGGAGATTGAATTCTTTGACAGGATGCGCTATCCTAGCCCTCTTCCTCTCCAAGAAAAGGCATCAAAAAGGGCTTTTATCATTTAAATTCTTTGATTTTGGAAGATGTTCATTTCTTTCCATCTTGGCATTCTTTCAAATAAAAAAAAGTTGCTTCACAGATAGACTTTGTGACAAAACCCTGTGCAAAGAAATCAATTCATAAAGGTATAAATTTTAAAATTGCTATTGTCCCTTGCATGCTCCTTTTTTAATGAAAAAAATATTTTAATATATAAGACACATTCTATATTATTGCACTGTACAGAATATATAAAGGGAAGATACTGCCATATATCCTATTTAACCAAACAGCACTGTAAAGATCTTATCTGTATAAAATGAAGAGAAACACAAAAGTCTAATTTTAACCACTGTTTATGCAATAGTAATAAAGTTGCTTTCTTCTTTTGAGTTGGTGTCATGCTTTTTGCTCTCAGCAGCAGTTTCCAGCAATGGCTGGATTTACACATGGAATAAGAGTTGGTCCCTAATGGCCTTTTGAAAGTTTTGGGATCTGAATTTTGCCAAGGAAAGGGGGAAAATCCAGCAATATTTCAAGGGCAGGAAATCCTCTTAGCAGTGACAATTATGCTATAATAAAAAAGAGAGAGCATAAAATATGAAAGTTTATATCTCTAATCTCCATCATATCAGTCTGTCTGTCTGTCTGTCTGTCTGTCTCTCTCTCTCTCTCTCTCTCTCTCTCTCTCT
>QLTV01000810.1:113807-127099 GCA_003457575.1 Thermophis baileyi
CTATTCTATTCTAGTTTCCCTGACCAGTCATGTTTGACTCTAGGGCTCAGTGCTCATTTCTGTTTCCTAGCTGAGGGAGCCAGCATTGTCAATAGACGTTTCCGTGATCATGAGGCCAACATGACTATACACTGAGGAGCACGGAACGCTGTTACCTTCCCACTGAAGTGGTACCTATTTATCTACTTGCCAATTTGCATGCTTTGGCACTTAGGTGGGCAGGAGCTGGGGCAGGTAACAGGAGCTCACCTCATCATGTGGCACTCAGGTCTCGAATCAGGGTTGTTAGCTTTTCAGCTGACAGGCTCAGCATCTTTTAACCACTGAGCCATTGTGCCCCTTTAATCTTTACCTTTACTCTTTCTTTCTTTCTTTCTTTCTTTCTTTCTTTCTTTCTTTCTTTCTTTCTTTCTTTCTTTCTTTCTTTTTCAAGTATCCTTCCATTCAGAAATGAAGATTTGATGATATGGTTTCAAAGCCAAATCAGAGCAAGAGCAAAAGCAAGATCAGAGTGAGGGCTGTAGGCTTTTATATTATAATTATATTATAATTTAGGGGAAAATACCTCTCTTGATCCATTTTCTCCACACAATGCATAATTTTAATTTTATCATTCAAGTATCCCCCTACACACAGAATTTTTCCTAAAGATCTCAAAGGTTAGGGATTTTTTTCCACATTATTCCAGATGCATTCAAAGCATAGGTTGGTATAAGGGCACTAGAATACTGAACATAGAATAATTAAGGTTGTAATGGGCCTTAGAGGTCTTCTAGTCCAATCCCCTAGTCAAACAGGAAACCCTATACCAAAATATGGCATACTTAATCCTCCAGGGAAAGATTGAAGGCAAACGAGGTCCAGGCAGAAGAAGAACATCATGGCTTCAAAATCTAAGGGATTGGTTTGGACAAAACTCAGCAGCACTTTTTTGTGCGGCTGTTGATAAAAATAGGATCGCCAACATGATTGCCAACGTCCGATGACGGATATGGCACAAGAAGAAGAAGAAGGGAACATTTATCTTTTTCACACTAGATCAACAGTGACATCCAAGACAACAATCCAGGTCCTGTATAATGGCACTTGCAGTCTAAGACATGGGACAGCAGATCTACCTCTCCGTACCAATTTCTGGAAAACATGAGTGGAAAGTCAGAATGCCAAATTAGTGTGAGTCAGACTTCAGCCAAAAGGTTTGCTTTGTTCACAGAAAAGCTGTGCTAAATCCATGATTCCCCTCCCCTCGTTTATCTCTTGATTAGATCAAATGCAAGAGATAAAATGTGTACTACTTTTCCATCCATCTCATAACCTTTTCTTTTTCTCTCTCTCTGACGTTTCGGATGTATGCACAAATGTAGAATCTGCAAACCATGGTCTTTCAGAACAGACCAAGCTGAGATGGTGTCTTTTCCAGTTTAGGGATATATCAATCAAAGAAAATCCACTTCATTTATTTCTCAGATTGCACGGCAGGGTTCAGTGGTACCTGATTTTAAATAATAAAAATAAAAAAATATCAGCCATAAATTCAGTGGTCCTTACCCACCTTTCATATTTTGGATTCTGTACAAAGTTTGTTCCTTCCTCACTGAAAATGCCCACATGATCAGTGCAGAGGTGGGTTGCTGCCGGTTCGGACCGGTTCTTTAGAACCGGTAGTGGAAATTTACAGCTGCTCGCCAAACCGGCAGCAAAGACTGGCGGTCCACACTCCCGAACTGGTACTCCGGTTGCTGCAGCTTGAAAAAAAACCCTCTGCGCATGCACAAAGGCTTCTGTGCATGCGCAGAGGGTCATTTCCGGGTGTTTTGCACGATGCACTTCTGTTGCAATCAGAACCGGTAGGGAAGGTAAGTGGAACCCACCCTTGGATCAGTGTGATATGGGTATCTAATATGGGTATTATGAACTGTGGTGGCACAATGGTTAGAATTCAGTATTGCAGGCTAATTCACTGCTCAGTGTCAGGAGTTCGATCCTGACCGACTCAAGGTTGACTCAACCCTCCATCCTTCCCAGATTGGTAAAATGAAGACCCAGATTGTTGCAGGCAATAGCACTTAGACTTATATACTGCTTCATAGTGCTTTACAGCAAGTGGTGCGGTGGTCTAGAGGTATAGTTCTCGCCTCACAATCAGGAGGCTGTGAGTTCGATCCTAGGTAGAGGCAGATATTTCTCTCTCTGGGCACAATGGGAATATATCTGCTGAAAAAAACTCTGCATTGGCGACTGGAAGGGCATCCAGCCAGTAAACACTCAGCTCCATTCAGTTGCCCAGACTCCACTCCACAAGGGATTATGGGGTCTTTAAAAGAAGATGATGATAGTGCTTTACAGCCCTCTCTAAGTGGTTTAGGGAGAGAGCTGTAAAGCACTATGAAGTGGTATATAAGTCTAAGTGCTATTGCTAAGTGCTATCGGTACATTTGCTTTTACAGCCCTTCCTATACAGCATATAAATTCCTGGCCATCTTGTACATTTGCCAGAGTGAATCAGAGGATCTCCTCCTCCTGAGGATCTGTTGAGAAACTCCTTGATCTAATCCTTCCATCTTCCCCAAGGTCCATCCTAAATTCATCTAGTAATCTACTGTTGGAACAGGATGGCTCGATCTTGCAACCTGGTCCACTGGATTTCTTTTTTTCGTATGAGGGAATAAAAGTGAGTGAACGTTTCACTCACTGAATGATACTCAGACGAAACCAACCAAAGTCATCATACACTCAGAGCCCATGGATTTCAATAGGTCTTCTCCAAGTACAAATGAGTTCAGCTCCAACTTTACATTCAGCCCAATGGTGTAATTTTTCTTTTGGTGGAAATCAGCTCTGGTTTGAAATGAAGAACTGAGATTCAAAGAGGGCAAGATTGAACCACAAATCAGTTCAGTTCTGGACGTGTTGATATTGGATTTGAAGACAGATATCCCTGAGCTATGGACCAACCATGGCAGCAGAGGTGAAAAAAAGCAGTATGGCATATGGAAGCAACACTGAGATACAACCTCCTCTTCTTTTGTACATGCCTGTAGTCCAGGGCTGGGTTCTAAGTTACCTCGCTGCCGGTTCGCTTCCTCCTGCACCGCGTGGGCATGCGTGCATTGCACGCGCATGCGCAGTGCTGAAAATCCAGCTTCTGCACATGTGCAGAAGCAAAAAACAGCTTCAGCGCATGCGCAGAAGCAAAAAACAAGATGGCGCCGCCTACGGTGCCACCGGGAGAGCCGGTTCAGGGGCGTGTCCAGCCGGCCATCGCTGCCGATTTAGCGAGCTGGGGGAAATTCCCGCTACCGGTTCTAAACAACCGGTCCGAACCGGCAGGAACCCACCTCTGCTGTAATCATACAGACATCATCTGCAAGGAAGCATCAAAATAAAATAGGATAAAATAGGAAAGGGGGTAAACTTTTTAGAGAACATGCAAATGACCTATAGCCGTGAAGTGGCACGCAGAGCCATCTCTCTGGGCATGCCAGCCATCGCCCATTGCTCTTCTGGGTTCCGGCGCACACATGCGCGCCTGCTAACTGGTCTTCACGTATGCAGGAGCACCGGCCAGCTGGTCTTTGCGTGCACATGTGCGCCAGAAACCAGAAGACCGGGGAACTGCTCTTCCGGTTTCTGGCGCTCCCGCGGCTGCGCACCAGGGAGCTGCTCTTCCGATTTCCGGTGCTCCCCCACACGCACGCGCTCCCGTTTCAGCACTTGGTGCCGAAAAGGTTCGCCAACAGTGACCTATAGGCATTAATAATAAAAGTGAAGGAGTACAATGAAAAAATACTTATTTTATTATTTTATATTTTATTGTATTATTTGTATCACCCCTTTATTATTTTTAGAAATAACTCAAGGCAAACATGCATAATGCTCCTTCCTTATTCTGTTTTCCCCACAACAACCACCTTGTGAATTGAGTTGGGCTCAGTGAGAGAGAGAGAGAGAGTGACTGGCCAAAGACTACCAAGCTGGCTTTCATGAAAAGACAGGACTTGAACACATGATCACCTGCTTTCTAGCCTGGTGTCTTCACTACCATGTATTGTATTGTATTGTATTGTATTGTATTGTATTGTATTGTATTGTATTGTATTGTATTGTATTGTATTGTATTGTATTGTATTGTATTGTACTGTACTGTACTGTACTGTACTGTACTGTACTGTACTGTATTGTATTTAGATTATATAAATTTGTATTATAAATATGTAACATAAAGTAGACTAAACTAATAACAGACTCCACAAGCAGCTTTAGAATTGACAGTGAAAAATATTCAAGTGCTGGATAGTTTCGTCATTTTAAGATAGACTAGCAGCAGAAAAAGAAACAACAGTCAAGAAATAAATTTGGTTGACTATTGGTTCCTTTTCCTAATGGAGCAAACACTTAACACGTAACCTGTGGAACGGCTTGCCTTCAGAAGTTGTGGATGCTCCATCACTGGAGGCTGGAGGCTTTTGAGAAGAGACTGGACAACCATTTGTCTGAAATGATATAAGGTCTCCTGCTCAAGCAGGGGGTTGGACTAGAAGACCTCTAAGGTCCCTTCTAACTCTGTTATTCTATGTCTATGCCTATTAGAGACTACCACTTGGTGGAGCAGCCATGAAAGCCTTGGAAAAAGATTTTCAAATGCTGTGATGTGTCCATCTCTAAAAAGATCAGAATGTGCAAACAATTATAGAGCCATGGTGGCACAGTGGTTAGAATGCAGTATTGCAGACTACTGCTGCCTGCCAGCTGCCTGCAATTTGGCAGTTCGAATCTCACCATGCTCAAGGTTGACTCAGCCTTCTATCCTTCCGAGGTCGGTAAAATGAGGACCCAGATTGTTGGGGGCAATATGCTGACTCTGTAAACCACTTAGAGAGGGCTGTAAAAGCACCGTGAAGCAGTATATAAGTCTAAGTGCTATTGCTATATAGCCTATCTTGGCAGTTGTAAAGAATCACCACTGAGTTGATGGAATGTAATCAATCATTGCTGCAAAGTTTCAACTAGATTTATTTATTTTTCTAGAATTTTTCACTCTCCCTTATTAAAGCCAAAGCTAACACGGAGAACAATTTTGTAAACAGCCTCTAAACTACCCAGCAAAATCTCAGAGGTGTTATGCTGGACAATGCAGATAGTATATCCTATTCTGAAAAAAGAAAAAAGAAAAATACAAACTGTCAAAAACAGAATGCTGTATAGTTACCAGCGGTAGGCATTTTCCCCCTCTTGAAGTAGTTTGTAGGAAATTAGCTTACACTCGGGAGATTTTGTTCAAGTGCAGATAATTATCTTTTCCCCCCATGCTGGGATAAATTTGGGAGAAACAAACAAGCAGACATCTAATGGTCTTGACTGCTAAAAACAATCATTTTCCTTCAAATGGATTAATATTGCTCCTCTACCAACATTGGAAGTTGTTTTAAATCTCATTTATGCAAGTCATTTTTGTCTCAACGTTTTAGAAATTGAAAATGTTCTGCGATGCTGGCAAGCATGTGTGTGTGAGTGTGTTTACATATAGGCTATCGCTGGATTCCCCCACAGCATGCTAAATCACAATATGGTGTGCTTTATGTGTGTGAGAAAGTATCTTCAAGTATCTCAAGTACCCAGTCCATGTGGCTGGTGAATCTCTAGGTTTTTCATGTTGTGTGACCTTGCTAGTTGTGGTTTATTTAATAAACCATGATTAATAAACCCAAAAAATCTATGGTTTAGCATGTTGCCCAAAGATAGTTATGATTACTAACAATAGCAATAGCGCTTAGATTTATATACCGCTTCATAGTGCTTTACAGCACTCTCTAAGCGGTTTACAATGTCAGCCTATTGCTCCCAACAATCTGGGTCCTCATTTTACCGATCTCAGAAGGATGGAAGGCTGAGTCAACCTTCAGCCAGTCAGGATCAAGCTTCTGGCAGTGGGCAGAGTTAGCCTGCAATACTGCATTCTAACCACTGTGCCACGAGGGCTCCTACTATCTGTCCTTATTTTCACTTTTCAAGAGCAATTATATATACATGGAATGGTACTGTGGGAAGTGTACCCCAGGGGGACAGTGCCAGGGACCTCATAGCACCAGAAACCTCAGAAAATAGTGCCAAGAGACTCAAGCCAGCCCTTTCCCCTTTAAGAAAACCAAGAAGCACCAGCTGAAAGGAAAATACAAAGCAGCCCTGCTAACAGAGCTGACAATAGAAATACTTAAGTAGAGCCATTAAGATAAGGGGAATCAGGCTAAAAATAACTCACCTGGAACTCCCCTTTTCCTCTTTCCTGGCAGAATTAACCCCCAGGATAGCAAGGACAAAGCCCAGGAACAGGATTAAACTATTAAGGCAGGAAGACAGAATTCAGAGCAATCACCTTAACTAAAGGCACATACAAAATCTCATCAAATCACACCAACTTCAAAGGGAAGATGGGTATAAAAATCCATACACTTATCAGGCCACCTTGCTTGCAATCCAGGAACACTTGAACTGTGTCACTACTCTTCTTGCCTTCCTGAATTAAAGGATCCCTTTTCTGGCAGCTGCTTCCATGTCTATTTCTTCTCAGCATCGGTGACTGCTTCCCAGCTGGGAAACGAACACAGGAAATTTCTTCCAACAGTACATTGATAATGATCTTCAATCAAAAAGGCATAGTTGATGCTGTATGATGTTTGGGTAGTTTTTTGGCAATAGTAGATGATGGCATGAGCAGGTTAGAGGGTGTTTCCTCAATGAAAACTAATGATTGGACCTGATGAAAATCTCTAATTTGAAGTAATCACCAACATTGAAAGTTAACCTCAAAACAATAAGAGTTCTTCAGACCTACAATTGCATTGCAAGGTCTCCAAGAACCAACCCAGCCATTCCATTGAGGTAGTTTCGCAAGACTTTATCTTAACTCATCATCCAAACCTACTCAATGTGGCTAATACACATTGTGCAATACCAGAAAACTAAGATTGTGGGATAATTTGAAGGCTAGAATAGAATAACAGAGGAATTTAGAGGTCTTCTAGTCCAACCCCCTGCTCAAGCAGGAGACCCTCTGCCATTCCGAACAAATGGCAATCCAATCTCATCTTAAAAACCTCCAGTGATGGAATACCCACAACTTCTGGAGGCAAACCATTCCACTGGGTAATTGTTCTGTCAGAAAGTTCTCAGGAAATTTCTCCTTACCGTGTTTCCCCGAAAATAAGACCCTGTCTTATATCTTTTTTGAACCCTGAAATAAGTGCTTGGTCTTATTGCCATGCACTCAAAAGCCCGATTGGGCTTATTATCAGGAGATGTCTTATTTTGGGGAAAACAGGGTAGTTCTAGGTTGCTTCTCTCCTTGATTAGTTTCCACCTATTGCTTCTTGTCCTGCCTTCAGAAACTTTGGAGAATAGGTTGTCCCCCTCTTGTTTGTGTCAGCCCCTTAGATACTGGACATCTGCTATCATTTTCTTCATTAGTCCTTTTCTTCATTTGACTAGACACACCCAGTTCCCTCAACTGTTCATTGTATGAATGAACTATGCAGAGGTCTCCAGAGGTTCTCATTGTTTCTGTGAGAAAGTCATAAGCTCCACCACTTTGGAGCATGTATGTGATGTCATGACACACATAGGGACCAGGTGTTCTTGCATTTTAACACCATGATGCTGTTTTCCTCAATCTGACCCCCTCTTCTGCTCTGCACCATAGATGCCACTGAAATATAGGTAAATAAGCCATGAATTACTCTCATGTTAGCAAGTCATCTCTGTGTTTCTGTGACTGTGCACATATTTAAAATAAAAGTTTGAAAGGGCTGGATTGAATCTGTTCCTGCATTCTCCATCTCGGTATTGGCACACTAAACCTGCACAAATGTAAAATATTAATGCATTAGGACTAAATAATTAAAATTATATCTTTCCCTTCTTTTCTAAGCAGCATAAATTAAAAATATAAATTGTCAATGGAGGCTGTCTCAGAAGCTTCCAGACTGAGCATATTGGTGATGCAAAATAGTGATGTTTCCTTAGAGTCCTTGGTGCTCTTTGACCTTAGTTGTTTTCTAGCAGACATTTCATTACCCAACTAGGTAACATCATCAATGTTAGAAGGGAATGTTACCCAACTAGGTAACATCATCAATGTTAGAAGGGTTAGAAGCCTTGTTAGTATCAGTGGGAGTGTTCTTGGTGGCTCCTTGATTAGGCTGTTATTTACTGTTACCTTGTTTGTCTGAGTTTGTAGTTCCTTGATTAAGAGCCAGGGCGGCGCAGTGGTTAGAATGCAGTATTGCAGGCTAACTCTGCTCACATTGCCAGGAGTTCAATTCCTTCAATCCTGACCAGCTCAAGGTTGACTCAGCCTTCCATCCTTTCGAGGTCGGTAAAATGAGGACCCAGAGTGTTGGGGGCAATATGCTGACTCTGTAAACTGCTTAGAGAGGGCTGTAAAGCACTGTGAAGTAGTATATAAGTCTCAGTGCTATTGCTATTAGGGCATTGTTTACTGTTTGATAGTCTGGTATTAATCATGGTGTTAATCTCTGGTTATCTGGGTATTGACTGCAGAGAATGGAATGGAATGGAATGGAATGGAATGGAATAGAATAGAATAGAATAGAATAGAATAGAATAGAATAGAATAGAATAGAATAGAATAGAATAGAATAGAATAGAATAGAATAGAATAGAATAGAATAGAATAGAATAGAATAGAATAGAATAGAATAGAATAGGAGAGTTGAAAGTGACTTTGTAGGTCTTTTAGTCCAACCCACTGATTAGGCAGGAAACCCTATACGCGTGATGGCGAACCTATGGCATGCATGCCAGAGGTGGCATGCAGAGCCCTCTCTGTGGGCATGCACATTGTCGCCAGCTGCTCTTCCGGGTTCCATCGCGTGCATGTGCTCCGGACCAGTTGCTCTCTTTCGGGTTCTGGTGCTCCGGCATGCGCGTGTGTGCTCCAGTGCATGCATGCTCCAATTTCGGCACTCAGTGCCAAAAAGGTTAGCCGTCACTGCCCTATACCATTTCAGACAAATGGTTGTCCAATCTCTTCTTAAAAACTTCCAGTGTTGGGGAATTCACAACTTCTGGAGGCACTGATTAATTGTTCTGTCATGAAATTTCTCCTTAGTTCTAGGTTGCTTCTCTCCTTGATTAGTTTCTATCCTATTGCTTCTTGTCCTGCTATCATATTTAGTCCTTCTTTTCATTAAATTAGACATACCCAATCCCAGCAACTGTTCTTTATATGCTTCCTTTAATTGATACCACCACACAATTTGTCAATACAGTGCCCAAATGCTCCTTCACCGAACATATCAAACTAGGTTTTATTGAACTAACTTTCTGAATTGGCATAATATATAGAAGTATAAACTAATCAAGCAAGTTCAACCCATAAAACATACTGAAAGAGAGAGAGAGAGAAGGGGAGGGGGAGGAAAATAGCTTTACACTAACCCAGTTTAGCCTCCTGTGTGGTGAATACAATTGATGGGTCTTTACCAGATCTGGTTAAGGACGTTGTGTGAAATAGTGAAAGTCATTTTTCACTCAGTGCTGACAGTAGGGCTCCTCAGAGCAAACTGAGAATCAATGCCTCAGCAAAATAACTAATTTCCTCAAGCGTTTCACAATAAATCAATAGCTCATATTTTTGTCTGGTAAGATTAGTTGATTCGCTAGCAGGATTCTAATACAGTTATCCCAACTCAGCCCATTCCATCATTTTTTTCTTCTTCATCCACACACTTGTACATTTCTGCCCCAAAGCTCTGTGCTATTAGAATTATAGGAATTTGCAGAACTTTTCTCCCAGAATGCCTACAGTGACTTTCAGCCAATGTATCCATCGTGACTAAAAATAATGGCTACCAACTTCTTATGATCTCCTGCATTGTCTGTGAGGTCTAAGAAGATGGCAATGGTGAGGGGACAAACTGAATAACGTAATAAAGCTAATTAATTTGTTCCATGCAAATTTTGTATATGGAAATTCTCATTCATCCAGGTCATGGTTGTCCCAAAGGTGCTTTTTCAACGACTCGCTAAAAAAATGCAAATGACCAGCTGTCTGCAAGGAGAATAAATCCTTCCATTCCTCACCACCCAGTCAGAGCTGAAGAAGCTTCTTGGATGAGAAGCGAAACGTCTTCAAAGAAAAACCAGAAAGTCCAGTTGCCTCTTGAAAAACCATCTTTGGGACTTCCATGCAAATTTTTGAGGTGTCAACTAGGGTTACAATATTCAAACAGCCCATGTTGATAAAAATGTTCATAAAAGTTGCTTACAAGTAATGTCGCCAAGTCAAGTTCAACTCCTGTGTAGAATAAAATAGAGTAACAGAGTTGGAAGGGATCTTGGAGGTCTTCTAGTCCAACCCCCTGCTCAAGCAGGAGACTTATACCATTTCAGACAAATAGCTGTCCAATCTTTTCTTAAAAACCCACAACTTCTGGTGGCAGACCATTCCATGATTAATTATTCTCACTGCCAGGAAATTTCTCCTTATTTCTAGGTTGGTTCTCTCCTTCATGAGTTTCCAACCCTTGGTTCTTGTGCAGCCTTCAGGTGCTTTGGAGAATAGAGTTCCTCTGTAAAGCGTAAAGCACTGTAAAGCGGTATATAAGTCTAAGTGCTATTGCTATTGGTATTGCTAAAAATGGAATAAAAAGTAGATAAAAGCAAGGAGGCATGAATAACAGACAAGAATTATCTATAAATCTTGGGAAATGGGAGAATAGATGGTGCCTCAGGCAGCAGTCCCCAACCTTTGTGGCTTGGCGGCCCAGCTAGAGGGGGAGAGGGAACTGGGCCATGCGAGCAATGGGCTGGCATGGAGGTATACACAGCCTCACTCACATGAGCAGTGCTGCGCTTGTGTGTGAGCACCAGCCTGCCCCTCACGTGAGTGGGGCTGTGTGCATAGGTGCGTGCCAACCTGCCTCTTGCGCAGCCCAGTACCAAATAGGCCACGGCCTGGTAGTGGGCTGTGGGTCATGGGTTGGGGACCTCTGGCCTAGGGAATAATCAGGTAAGAGTGAGCCTAGCCCACAGTTACATAATGGGGCAGGAAAGTGACTCAGAAAGGAACTTCTTTAACTTCTCAGGTTGCAAAAGAGGCGACAGGAAATTTGTACAGTACTATCAGACTTGCAAGTAATGTCAGCCTTCCAGGTGAAATCAGACAATAAACACAGCCACATGGGCTAATTCTACATTATTGTGAGGTTACAGTAACAGAATCTTGCAAGTCCGATAGTATAAAATTCCTGCTGTCTTTTTTACAGTCTGAGGTGGTAGGAAAATCCCTTTCCGAATCCTTTTCTCTTCTATTTTGCAGCCGCAGGTAGGCCCTCTCATTCCCTATGTAGCATCCTTTCTCCCATTTCCCAAAGTAGTTCTTACATATTATTACATGCAATTTGGTAAATGAGGATGATGTGTACACACACACATACAAACACACCCACACACCCCTAGGATTAATCCTGCTTAGCATCTGAAATCAGCAAAAATCAGTTTCGTGTTCTCACCTAGTTGATCTTGTTTGGTTTTGGAAACTTCAGATCTGGCTTAATGTCAGCCGTCCCAACTTGGTCAATTAGAAAAGAAAGGCTCTCGAATCCATTGTTAATGAAAGTACTCTTTACTAAAGCCAAGTGATTATTGAGTAGCAAAGCCGGATCTGAAGTTTCGCGCCCAAAGCAACTGATTACATTTTCCCTTCTCCCCACCTTTCCCCTAGTTATTTTTTAACTGTCCAATTACATTCAACCAAATTGTTTTGGTAACAGGCCCTGGCTTGGCAGGTTGGACGGCATCACATTCCATTCCATGACCTTGGAAAGGTTAGCGGCTCCCATGGGATGGCACCAAAAATAGTGTTGATTCCCCCTTATCCCAGCCTCCCTTCTACCTCCCTGCAGGTCCCTCCCCCCCATTGCCTATGGCAGGCTGACATCTGGTGAAGCACGGATGGTGTAGCAGGATGGCAGCCCTGACATTAAGTGAGTTCAGGGCTGATTGGTAATTGCATGAAGATGATCAGATAATTCCAGAGCTGTAGTTACAGGGAAGATGAATAATATCCTGGACAAAAGCACTAGTAAATTCCTTTTGTAATTCTGCCAAGATACAATTATTATCACTCCAAATCACCTTGAAGGTTTCTTTACTCCATAGTGTCCAGATTGCACAGTTAATAGATTTTTGTTCATAACAGTTTCTCATTCTAGGCACTTTATATTTACAAGCCTAAGCCATGAACAAAACAAATAACAAAGAACAATATTTTCATAGCTAGGAGATATACTTACTGATTTTGAAAAGGTTGAAGATAGTGCAAAGTAGTTTCATATACTGTATGTAGATAAGTTTAGAGATAAATTGTTAATCCAATATTGAAATCCAACATTACCGTTTTGGGATTCAGAATGATGAGACCCCAAACTAATACACGTCATTTAAATGGTGCTCTTCTGGGAAAAGCAACATTATGCAAAGTACAGAAAAAGTGAGATATCACCGTAAGGGTCCATAAACATTTAATTTGACTCCCCCTGCCTCCATCATGTCTTTGGTCAATTTAAGGTTTCTCATAGTGTAATACATTTTGGTAATATCAGCGAAGAGTAAAACTGGTTAATTTCCTTTATCTCTTTTGCAGAGTGTAAGAATGTCCTGAACATTTCTTAAATAGAGCAAGAAGTGATTATATTTACCTTATTAAATGCCTCAATGGAGCAGGGAATCTCTCTTTTTCTCTTTTATGTTAAATGCATGTCTTGTGTATTTGTAACAGTACATTTTCTTTCTACCAATTGTGGTGGATTCATCAAGTCAATGTTAACTCTTAGGGATCATAAAGATAGATTTTCTCCAGGGTAATCTCTCCTCAAGCTGGTCCCTCAAGTCTTCGAATGGTGCACCCATCAATGCTATAACTACTGTAAGTCTATCCACATCATTGCTGCTTATCCTCTTCTCTTTCCTTCTACCTTTCCTAGCATCAGAGCCTTCTCCAGAGACCCAGGTCTTTGCATAAGGGGTCCAAAGTAGGATCATTTGAGCCTGGTCACTTGACCATCAAGTGACAACTCAGGGTTGGTTTGTTCAATGATCCATTGGTTTGTCCTTCTGGCTATCCATGATATTCTCAGGAATCTTATGCAACATTTGTTAGTTGTTTAGCCCTAACCCTAACCCTAACCCTAACCCTAACCCTAACCCTAACCCTAACCCAACCCCAACCCCAACCCAACCCAACCCCAACCCCATCCCCATCCCAATCCCAA
>QLTV01000810.1:127196-139535 GCA_003457575.1 Thermophis baileyi
CCCCAACCCTAACCCAATCCCAATCCCAACCCCAACCCCAACCCCAACCCTAACCCAACCCTAACCCAATCGCAACCACAACTCCAACACTAACATTAACACTCATCCTACAAATTGCAGGTACTTTATTTAAAGGCATGTCTTATCTGCACATTCAGATTTCTTTCCTAACCTGATGTTTTAACAACTGCAGTGAATAACTTAATAACTATGGTAAAAAGCTCACACAATGGGGCAAAACTCACTTAACAACTGCCTTGCTTAATTATGGAAATTTGGGGCTCAACTGAGGTTGTAAGTCGAGGACTACCTGTATGATACTGGTAAGAAAGAAACCTGTGAGTGAAGCTTGGATATTCCCATACAGTCTTCTTTTTTGGGAAAACACCTTAAAGTGATCCTTAGAGTGACATGGTCCATCTGTTTCAGAAATGTAATGTTTACAGTTATAGGAATAAAGATTTCCACCAATAAAGGAAAATATTTGTAGCTCAGGGATGAAATGAAGGGACTTTGGTACTCTTGAGCTTGGTTGTTTTCTTGCAGACGTTTCATTACCCAAACTGAATAACATCATCAGTGCTAGTGGCTAGCATTGACCAATGAGTAGAACTGATGATGTTACCTAGTTTGGGTAATGAAACGTCTGCAAGAAAACACTCAAACTCAGAGAGCACCAAGGACTTCTCATAAGGACTTGTGCCACCAAGAATGCAGAAGAGACATTGTTCCTGTAAAATATAAACTATCAGATGAACATGTGTATGATTCATGTGCAATTAGTAAGACAAATACAACTTGTTTTAGTCATGGCATACGTTTGATACTACAGAGTCAAGTTTGAAGATCTGTAACTTACTTACTTAACCAAGAATGCTTTTAAAGATTCCACGCCCCCCCAAGAAACAGTCTTCCCAAAATGCTTACAAATTCTGCAAGCATGCCAGAACAAATGAGAACAAGGTCTATCACATTTTTTTGTGAAGCATTTGATGCACCTCTAAAAATCCTTCCTTGAGTGTTGAAGGACAGTTCTTCACCTAGCTTGATGACAATGCTGTAGTGTTCTTTATGGAAAGGAGACAACAAAACACAACTAGAGTTCCCCTTAGACAAATGATGATGCAACAAGGTGACAATTGTACATTTCATCACATTTCTTGCAGTCATTTCAAAAGAAAACTACATCCACAACCACTGCAAACACATATTACCAGTTGGAAAAGTCCAGAACAAGGGGTGAGATACATTAAAGGGTGAACAAAGGTTACAGGAAATTTGATTGGAAAGTAAGTAGTTCAAGTATCATGAGTCAAATAAAGTTATTACTTGTCTGATGTAATTTATTTGATGATTGATAAACACTTGCCTAGCACCATTCAACAGTTCATGAAAAAAATCAGTGATAAATTCATCAAAGTCAGTTTTAATTTCATTTGAGTGCAAGACTGGCAGGCAGTTAGCTTGTAGTGAGTCCTCAGGTCAACTAAACTGTTCTTTAGTTTGGAGAGCTAGTATGGTTGAGGAGCTGGCTTAGAAATCAGGAGACTCTGGGGTTTTGGCTGCCTTAGACATGAAAGCTGGCTGGGTGATTTTGGGCCAGTCATTGCCTCTCACCCAACCCACCTCACAAGGTTTTTGTAGGAAGATTAAGAATATTCACCACCTTGAGTTGACCAGACAATATTTTTTTTTAAAGGTGGAATAAATAACAATACAAAAACCTTCAAGTAGAAGTAAAATGACTGTGGCAAAAGAAAGCAAAGATAGTTACCAACAGTAATGGGCACCTTAGTTGCAATCCCAGAACATCTGGAGCACCATTTGAATACCACCAGCATTGACAAAGCCACCATCAGTCAATTGCATAAGGCAGCTTTACTAAGAATGGCTTACATTTTTGTCTGAAATGGTATAGGGTTTCCTGCCTAAGCAGGGGGTTGGACTTGAAGACCTCCAAGGTCCCTTCCAACTCTGTTATTCTATTCTATTCTACATCCTGTGACAACATCCTTTTAACAACATCAAAGAACAACGCTGTTATCCTACATCCTTGGGAAGGACTCAATAGGTGGATAAAAATGTCAAATCCTGTCTAAAAATCTGGCTGTCTATGCAACCAACCGATAACCAACCAATCAACCAATGCAGCTATGCAACCAACCAATAATAAACCTTTGAAGATTGTCAGGAGAGTACCCATATGTTTGGGCTGGAATTGCACAAAACGTAATTTAACCATTTGTGTGTGGTGTTCCCCTCTTGATATTTAAGAGGCTAGACTGACCTTATCATCTTATTAGCAGCAGCTCAAAGTACACTTCATCTGAAATTGGACTACCAAAGCCAACATCTGTCTCTCTGCCATTGGGTAGGAATGTGAAGATCATCAAGCAGCATGAAGGGGGAAATTCCCCATAACCCAATTTACGAGTGGAGATCACGCAATCTGCTTTAACCAAGTTTATCTGAACAGTGCTGAGGACAACCATGAGATTCTGCCCATGAAGGAGGATACAAACCACCTTTCTGAACTCATGAAATAAATCCTGATCAGTAATATATCAAATGCCCATCATCTTATTTTGGATAACATGGGCTATATATTTTCTGTGTATTGTGGCAATACACAGTTAACAAAATAAAGGTCAGCGTGTGTCAGCTTTGTGGTTGATTACTTCTTAGCTCTCATTTAAAAATGCAAGCACTGATTTAAACCAGCATCTGCAAATACCTTCTATTAAGAAGGCTTACTCGATTTCAAGGATCTTGATAGTTTGGCAGTCTTGGTTCAGGATTTTTTTTTCTTTTTCATATGTCATCCTTCTTTTTAGGGTATTGTTGGGAGGGGTATAAAAAAATCAAGATGACATCTATGATCACACAAAGCCTGTCCCTTTTTAACCTGCATTGTGAATGAGACACATATATCATTGGACAGGGGTTCAATCACATGGCATAGCTGCCATCTTTTCTTTTCTTTTTTGCCTTCCCTGGAGATACCACTACTTGCCTCTCAGAGTAAACATGATGTCAATCATTGATCAAAGAAAGAATAGCTTCTGGATATGTTGACATGTGCTATTACAGACTATCAGAAGCTGCTTAGAAGAAATGTGGGTCAAAAATAAGATATAAATCTCGCAAGCAAATACAAGAGAAGCAGCAGAGACTAACTGTCCATTAAGGAATACAGATCGGTTGAAATCTATCTTGTTTTATGATCTATTGTTTTATGATCTATTTTTAATTTTAAAAATCCATGAAGAATATCATGATTCTCTTTAAAGGCAATGAGTGAAGTGACTGGGATTTTTTTTCCCTTGCTCCCTCCTTTTTAAAAAAACAATTAAAATATTTTTAGCCAAGTTATAATATATGACTGCATTGGGAGATAATGTCACATTTTTGCAACGAGTATTATAAGATTGAACACAACGGGGACACGCAACTGCTCAAGAATGCAAGACCCCACCTCAGGTATCTCATACAGAAAATAACATACAACCAAACTTTATAGATCTTCACAGATTTTTTTTTAAGAGTTTGTCTTCACAGTTTTTATAGGTTGCATATGGCTGCCATTCAAGTCTTGGGGGGGGGGAGATAGATATTTGGAATGAAGGAGAAATAAGAAAAAAAGCTTATTTCAAGTAGAGTTCCAAATACTGTCAATATTTGATATCTTTGAGAAGCCACCAGGATCCCAGTGCTAGAATAATTCAACTACCCTGTTAAAAATTGAAATATTGGTGGAGGCTCTGAGCAGCACCCAACATGGGATTATTTCTGTTGGTGATGTAAAAAATTTAAGAGGTCATTGATTCATGATTCAATGCTATAAATCACTGACTTTGTTTTGGTAAATATAACACACTTATTCATAAGTGTGTATGAGTTTTTAACTGTTTTTAAATGTTTTTATTATGTTTTCTTTTAATAGTTTTTTATATTGTGAGCCGCCCAGAGTCCCTTGGGAGTTGGGCGGCATACAAATTTAATAAATACTAATAATAAAATGATGTATAACGTGTTTTTTTGCAAAGATAATTTTACATAATAATCCAAAAATGTCTCAAAATCTTTGGCACAAATATTTATGATATTTTATGTCATACAATAATTAATTATTATTTCTTCCCCTGCGGTAAATTTAGAAATCTCTTTGACATTTGATTAAGAGGTGACGTATCTCAATAATTATCCCCTTTAGTTTGTTTTATTATGGTTTTGTAGTTCTTGGTGGGGTTTTCCCTTCTTTTGGTACTTTGTCATTTTTCTATCTCTTTCTTTAAAAGTGGCTCAGAAATAAATAAGAATAAACAAATAAAAGCATTTTTTAAAAAAAAAAAAAATTCCCCTCAAACTCTTAAGCAATTTCCATCCAGCTTAGGAACAAATTCACAGAGTTTGTCAACTTCTTAGTAAAAAAAAAAAAAAAACACAACAGCCAGGCAAACAGGGGATGAGAGATTAGGCCTTGGGGCTCTGTTATGATGAGACACTTTGTCTAGACAAGCAATTTGTGTGTCACTGTGTTGACACGCTCTGCCTCAGGATAGTAACCCCTCAAAAGTTGGCTCTCGTGTGCGTCAACCAGCAATGCTTTGAGGTGTGCACAGAAGCATTTTTCTCATTCTAAGACAAGCAACACCCAGAGCTGTTTCACTCTCATATTTGGGAGCCGAGGGCCATTTCACTTCACCAAAGTACTTCAGAAGAGGCACTCTGACATTTCATCAAGGTAACATGGCCTGGTGAACAGGGGTGGGTTCTGGATCCTTTTGCTGCCGGTTCGCTCAGGGTCGCGCCGTGAGTGCGTGCAGCAATCAAAATATTAGCTTCTGCGCATGCGCGGAAGCAAAAAATAGCTTCTGCGCATGCACAGAAGCAAAATCCAAGATGGCGGCGCCCACAGAGACACCAACAGAACTAGCTCCATGACGTCATCGCCGAGTTACTAACGGTTCTAAAGAAATGGTTAGAACCAGTAGGAACCTACCTCTGCTTGTGAAGTTCCTCACATTACAACTCGGAGCAGATCATTCTCACATTTTTGCCTTCTCCCACAGTCTTTTTAAAACAAAAACCATCAATTCTTTCATTTTTATTTTCTGGAGGTACAGGTAGTCCTCGACTTATGACCATAATGGAGCTGCCCATTGTGGCCATAAATCAGGGGTGTCAAACTCGATTTCATGGAGGGCCGCATCAGGATTGTGTTTGACCTCGGGGGGACCAGGGGGGTATGGCCAGGGTGGACATGGCCAGCTCGATGTCACTCATGTCAGGGGCACGTCACTTGTGTCGGGGCGCCTGTGGTGGCCTGAGCGCTCTGCCAGAGAAAACGAGCTCTTGAGCTCCGTTTTCAGCTGCGACGGCCTCCTACAACCCTCTGCCAGCAAAAACGGAGCTCATGAGGCCCCTCCCAAGTTCCATTTTCACTGGCAGAGGCACCGCGGGCCAGTCCTTCGCTGTCCCGGGCCTTGAGTTTGACACCCCTGCCATAAAACATGACGGTCATAAAGCAGGGCACCCACATGCCCGACATGATTTTACAAACTTTATTGCAACGGTCGTTAAGCAAACCCATTGTTCACCTTGGGGTATTTTTACTGAAAACCAAAAGCAAAAAAAAAAATGTCATACATTGCAGTCATGTGACTGTGGGACACTGTAAATGTTGGCAAATACAAGCCAGCCATTAAGCAACTGAAATGCGATCACGTGACCACAAGGGCAGGAGACCATTAGAACTTTGTAATCAGGTCATAAGCCCCCTTTTTCAGGTTCCATCATGATTTTGAATAGTCACTAAGCGACACTAAGGTCATAAGTCAAGGTCTGCCTGCATTTGCAAATGTTCGAAGGCTCATGTAAACACAATAAACACCACAAAATTGTCAGCTGTTCCTGGGAGGTTTACAAACAGGGTTGTGCTTCTATCTGAATGAATTCCCTTTATATTTTGATAAATGAAAAAGGTGAATTGGGTCCCACTGTCAGATGAAGAACAAATTAGGAATTGGAGAACAAATCGGAATGTCATAGAGTTGGCAGAATTCTGGAGTTTGACAGAAAATCAAAAGGTGAAAACAGGGAAACTGAGTAAGCCATAGCCTAGTTAATTTAGTAGGCATGCCTAGTTTCTAGGACTTGAGTGACATGATAGCAGTCTACCAGGACTTGAGGGGCTGTCATAGAGAAAAGGGGGACAACCTATTCTCCAAAACATCAGAAAATAGGACAAGAAGTAACAGGTTGAAGATTATTAAAGAGAGGTCCAACCTAACACTATGGAGAAATTTCCTGACAGCGAGGACAATTAATCAGTTGAGTAGCAATCTACTGTGGGTGCTCCATCACTGGAAGTATGAAGAAGAGACTAGATAGCCATTTGTCTGGAATGATATGCTCAAACAGGGGACCCTATATCAGAGGTATCAAACTTGCGGCCCGTGGGCCAGATGCATCACGTGCTGGCCACTCCCACCCTTGTTTTAGCGAAGGGGAAGAAAGTCTTGATGCATCACATGATGACAACGTGACACCGCAAGTTTGACACCCAAGAGTGCAGAGAAGAGCAACAAAGATGATTAGGGGACTCAAGGATAAAACATATAAAGAACGGTTGCTGGAACTGGATATGTCTAGTCTTATGAAAAGAAGGATTAGGGGTGACATGAGAGCAATGTTCCAATATCTCAGGGGCTGCCACAAAGAAGAGGGAGTCAAGCTATTCTCAAAAGTACCTGAGGGCAAGACTAGAAGCAATGGGTGGAAACTAACCAAGGAGAGCAGCAACTTAGAACTAAGGAGAAATTTCCTGACAGTTAGAACAATTAATCAGTGGAACAACTTGCCTCCAAAAGTTGTAAATGCTCCAACACTGGAAGTTTTTAAGAAGAGATTAGAAAACCATTTGTCTGAAGTGGTGTAGGGTTTCCTGTCTAAGCAGGGAGTTGGACTAGAAGACCTCCAAAGTCCCTTCCAATCCTATTAGTCTATGTTCTATGTGTGACCCAAAGCGAGAATCCATATGCCACCCCTGACTAATAGCTGCCTAACCTTTGTTTGAAAACCCCTAGCAATGTCTCATCATTGTAGGAGGCCATTTATTCCATTGTGTAACGTATCTCATGGTTGGAAAATTCCTCCTTATTTACATCAACAGTGTGTGTGTGGCTTTAAGCCCAAATGGCAAAAGTCGAAATAAGTATGAACTACAGTACTGATCTTGTGGTATGCATTCATCTCTGTGTAAGGGGAATGGACACAATCAAATTTCTGTCGGCAATTGTATTCTGTTCCCTTGTCACACTCATACCCCTAAATTGATTATCTTTACAGCAACTACTCTTTTAAGTGTGTGACTTTGTGACCGGAGAGGCTAATAAGCTCACCAACATAACTCCTAATGGACTATATACCTAATCTATATTCCGGACTCATTTGTCGCATTGTAAATCAGGCTCATTTGTCTGAGATATAGTGCCGGAGAGCACTAAACACACATTGCTGTTGTTTCATTGTTCTTATTAATTAGATTTATATTTTGCCTTTCCTCTTGGAATACCAATTGGCATCCATAGAACTCTTTTCTTCCCTCCTTTTTTTCCAACAACTACCCCAGGAAGGAAGGTTGGGCTGAACCAATGTTTCTCAACCATGGCAACTTTAAGCCATGTGGACTTCTGCCTGCTGAGTGGGAGACTCTAGGAATTGAGGTCCACACATCTTTAAGTTGCCAAGGCTGAAAAACACTGGACTGAACAATAGGAACTTATCTATGGTCTCCCAGTGAGACTCCATGTCTGATGGTGACCTCTCCGAAGCACCTGAAGGCAGGACAAGAAGCAATGGATGAAACTAATCAAGGAGAGAAGCAACCTAGAACTAAGGAGAAACTTCATGACAGAACAATTACCCAGTAGAACTATTTGCTTTCAGAAGTTGTGGGGGCTCCATCACGGGAGGTTTCTAAGAAGAGATTGGATAGCCATATGTCCAGAATGGTATAGGGTCTCCTGCTTGACAGGGGGTTGGACTAGAAGACCTCCAAGGTCCTTTCTAACTCTGTTATTCTGTTATTCTCTTACCTTCAATGAAGTCTTCTCAGTCTAATGCAACTCCTTAACAGTATGCCCCAGTGGCTTTCAGCTCATATAAGCTTATACTTTTGAAGCAGAATCTCATAAATCATATCACTTGATCCCCATTGTTTAACGGTGACTTTTGACACATTTTGGTTTCTCCTTCTGAATCAAATCAGGATCTCTTCTTTATGTTAAAGAAGGCTGCTCCTGAGAAATGTGTGTAGCTCTCATATGATTTGGTGCAGCGGTGAAATCTACTTACCTTCCCTACCGGTTCGGAAGCGCGCGCTTTGCACGCGCATGGGCGCACCACCGTCGCACGTGCTTTTTCACCCTCTGCGCATGCGCAGAAGGCTTTGCACATGTGCAAAGGGTTAAAAACAAGAAAATGGCGACGTCCGGGAGGGTGGGCGGAGCCTTGCGCTGCTGCCGCCGCTACCGGTTCTCCAAACCACCGGCGGCCGCCGCTACCGGTACGCCTGAACTGGGCCGAACCGGTAGCATTTCACCCCTGATTTGGTGTAAAATTTTGGAATTGCATTCCAAATGACGTAAGCTCCAGATGAATGAAACTGATTGGAATTTCTTCTCTAATCTCAAAGAAGATTCCAAATACAGCGAGGGAAAGAATTAGGAAATAATTCCTAATTCCTAATTAGAAGCCCTGGTGGCACAGTGGTTAAAGTGCAGTATTGCAGGCAAACTTTGCCCACAGTCTGGAGTTCAATCCTGATCAGCTCAAGGTTGACTCAGCCTTCCTTCCTTCAGAGGTCAGTAAAAAGAGGAACCAGATTGTTGGGGGCAAGATGCAAACACTGCTTCTATTTTGTAAACCGCCCAGAGAGTTCTGTAAATCGCTATGGGGTAGTATATAAGCCTAAAATGCTACTGTTATTACTGATTCTTACTGAGGGCCCGATTAAGGCCAATTGATGACCTAGTCACCTAGAATTGGTGCTCCTCGACCCAAACGGAACTCTCTTTTTCCACCCCTATCTGTATTTTGGACTCAAATTTCATTTATTAGACCATTGCAACACTTCCTCCTGTCCCCCCTCCCAAGGTTATTCTCACAGCCCATCACCTCCCCACCGCTTTCATTTTTATTTATGTGAATGTTGGATTTCTATCTGGAACATAGCCATGTTACAACCTCTTCATTTATATTTCATTTATATTTCATCTTTTGTTGTGGTGAAATGCCTCAATGTCAAATAGATAGAAAGGTGGAGTACAAAGACTATTATTATCATTATCATCATTACCATAATTAATATTCCTTACAGCCTCTGAAATTGCTACTGAAGAAAGAAAGATTGGATTTCTTGTATCGTGAGCCATTATATCAAATCCTTTTAGGGCGGAGATGGTGGGAAATGGGTTTAGTTCACGGTCATGAATTTAGCTCATTTCGGTTCCTCAATAAATATACAAATTAAATTGCAATTATTCTTTCTTGTCATATTTTTCTGCATAGTTTGATCCCAAAATGGGCATTTTAAGGGAAAGTGTTTACATAAACATGTATATTACTGCATTTATAAATGAAAAATAAAGCGCTTCTCTCTTTTTCACACACACACACGCACACGCACACACGTTGATTTGGGGAGTGAGATATGTATGTATTTAGGAAAATTATTTATTTAAATAAATAAATATATACACAGATCTGATACTTTCAAAATTCCTGTTCAGAAGTCCTACCCTTTCCAGGAGGTTTTGTACCACTGATGATTCAACCACTAATGAAAAGTGCACATCGTTGGAATATATCGTGTACAAAAAACAACAACAATGTTTTAAATAAAATCTCTTTAAGAATACAGTTTATGGAAGCTTTACAGCACAGCAGTGTTTCTCAGCCTTGGCTGGTTTAAGATGTATGGAGGCCCAGAATTTAGTTCAATTTCAATTCAATTCAGACTCCTAGAAGTGAGCTGCAAAGTCCAGATGACTAGTAGAAGGCGGTAAATATTTGAGTTCCCTGTACCTCTGCTGCCATCTACTGTCATCCGGGTATTTGCAGATCAGAACTGGTAATCCTAAATTTCATTCTCAACAAATCCAATAACTTGCAAAACCAGTGACCAAATAAGCAGCGAGCTTTGGGTTAGAGACAGCAACTAGACAAAAATTATCCAGAAGGTGTCAAATCTGAACTGAAAAATGAAACTTGATTTTCACAACCTTATTCATTCCAGAGTACAGTGATTGAAAGATTGGCAGCTTCTCAACTAGAAGAAGTGGATTATCACGATCCATTTCAAATTGGATATGGGGTTGAATCTGTTTTGGTCATTCTAATGAATGCTCTTTATATGACTATCCGTTCTTCCTGACCTCTAAATCTCTCATGTCAATCGACTATAAGTTTCCTGATCACCAAAGGTATTTAGGATTTGGAGGTAAATTTTGTTGTGGCTCTGTTGTTCCTGTCTTTTGGACAGATTTCAGGATAGTGTTGTCAAGGTTCTAGTACCGGTAATGTTTTTCAATATTTACATGAAATCACAGGGGAAATCATCAGATGATTTAAAATTGGGTGCTATAATTATCGTTGTGACACCCCACATTGATTTCCCTTAGATATCTTCAGGAAATGGAGTGACTCCCTAAAAGCCTGCCACTATCAGTAATCGGATAGAAGAGGGATAGAAAACTGAATCTGAATTCGAAACAGAGTAGACGTGCTGATTTTTGAGGAAGCAGCTGTCTAGAGAACTGGTAGATCCTCCTGTCTTGAATGGGGTTACACTCTCTCAGAAAGACAAGGATTGAAAGTGAGCCAGAGGTGGGTTCTGGATCCTTTTGCTGCTCAGGGTCACGCCGTGTGCGCACGCATAGCAATCAAAAAATAGCTTCTGCGCATGCGCAGAAGCAAAATCCAAGATGGCGGCGCCCACGGAGACACCGATGGAACCGGCTCCGTGACGTCATCGGCGAGCTACTAACGGTTCTAAAGAACCGGTTAGAACCAGTAGGAACCCACCTCTGAAGTGAGCCCAAATCTCTCTCTAGTTCCCTTGAGCGAGGACATACAATTATAGAATCACAGGGCTGGAAGGGACGTTGGAGGTCCAACCTCCTTACCAGGGCAGGAGTCCTTTGGTGTGAAACCCTCTACTGTACTGTGTGTTCTGCACCAGTTACGGACCACAAAGAACGCAGCACACACAAAGTCTGTACAAACCTTAGTTTACTAATTAAGGACTACTAATAAGCTTTCTTAGTAGTCGTTCAAACACAAATACAGTTTAAATCAGTCTTTTCTGAACACCGGCTGTTAATTCAACTTCATTAACAGCCAGCAAGAGTCCAAGGAATAATAACTCAATTCTGAGGAAACAGTCTTTCAGATAACAGTAATCTTACTGTGGTTGGGCAAAACACCCAGAAGCAATTTGCAGGAAAAATGATGAGAGAGAGGAAATAAGAGCCTATCAGACTTTTGGAATCAAGACACGAAGGAATATGAACCAAGTTGTTTCCTGCAAATTGGCTCAGTCATCGTCATCCCTTAAATAGGCCAATTAGTCCCAAGCCTTACTCCTGAGGAGACCTCCTCCTGAGGAGCCATTCCTGCCTTTCTCTGCACGCCCGTGCATTGAGAAGAGGCTCCTCCTCTTCTTTCTCTTCACTTATGGGAGCTTCTGGAGGTTCTGAAGGCCCTGGCTGAATCCCTGCCTCTGGCACCGAGTCCTCTCCAGCCTCCTCACTGTCCGACTCGGGTACCAGCTGCACAGGCCGCTGGCGAATCACCACACCAGCCTCCTCGCTGTCGGAATCAGCTACCAGCTGCACAGGCTGCTGGCGGGCCACAACACTATGCTCCACTGTGGTGAAAATCCTTGCTTAGCAATGGAAATTTTGGGTTTGATTGTCATAAGTGGAGGACTACTTAATATATTGTTTTGTTGACTGGCAGCTGCTCAGAGTTGGTTTTCAAGATGGGTGACTGTACAAACATAATAGATAAATAAGATAGATAGATGGATGGATGATAGATGGATGATTGATAGATAAGGATAGGATGGGATGGGATGGGATGGGATGGGATGGGATGGGATGGGATGGGATAGGATAGGATAGAAGATAAGATAAGCTATAAGATGAGGTGAGATGTGAGATGATGAGAGATGAGATAAGAGATAAGAGATATTAGATGAGAAGAGAAGAGAGATGATAGATAGATAGATAGATAGATAGATAGATAGAGATAGATAGATAGATAGATAGATAG
>QLTV01000810.1:147529-188489 GCA_003457575.1 Thermophis baileyi
CCAGTCGAAAAAAATAGAGAGTAAAAATTGAGAAAAGGGAAATTAAAAGAGAGTTCGGATATAAATAAACAATGACGAGGGGTATATATGTGAGATCAAAAAAAGTAGGATATATTGAGCAATAATGTTATTTATTGTTATGTAAATAGTGTATAAAGAAATGACCAAATAGGATGGTCACAAAGTGTCCAATGTTTTTAATGTCTGTTTAATGTTTGTTTGTGTAAATAAAAGAATTTAATAAAAAAAAAAGAAAGTCCTGTTGCCTCCTGATAAAGCACCTTTGGGACAACCATGATCTGGATGACTGAGAATCTCTACAGATCCTATTTGATTGACAATAGGTATCTGTAATCATAATTTTATTCCATTCTGTTCAGTTTGCAAACCTAGTAACTCTTCAAAGAACTTTCTTTAGAGAAATCTCAAGAAAATATATTGGCACACTTAATGGAAGAACTTTCACATCCTGTACATCCTGTACATCTTCACATCTGGATTTCACTTTATTCAGTGGATTAATTTATCTAAGGCAGGGGTGGGTTCCTCCTGATTCGGACCGGATCGCCCAAACCGGTAGTGACCCGCTGGTGACGTCACTGAAGTGGATCGGCTGGTGCCGGTCTGTGGGCGCCACCATCTTTTTTTGTGAATTTTTTGTGAATTTTTTACTGTTTGGAAGGTTTTTCCTGTTCTGCTGCTTGAAAAAGGGCCCTCCCGCCCCCGGGTTTATACTGACCTTTATTCCTTCGGCCGAAGCACAGCTGATCAGCTCCTCAGCTGTGTTTCGGGCTGATTGCAGCTACTGAGCATGTGCGGAAGCAAAATTGCGTGAGGGAACGCGCGCGAGTGCGCGAGCAAAGCGAGCGCGTGCGCGCAAAACGTCGCGATGCAAACCGGTGGGGAAGGTAAGTGGAATCCACCCCTGATCTAAGGGCTATGAAGGGTTTTGGATCTGAAGGCAAAGATGTCCTTTGCGGAATGAATGGTCATGTAGGCCACACCCATCTGCAGCTTCTGCAACTCATGAATGTTCATGAATGATCATGCTGGAACTGCATACGGAAGCAATCAGAGGTGGTATTCAGCCGGTTCAGACCGGTTTGGGCGAACCGGTAGTAGCGATACCCACATGAGTGCAAGCCGCGCACGCTCACATTTGCAAACCGGTAGGGAAAGTAAGTGAATACCACCTCTGGAAGCAATGTAGCTGCTTTAAAGAGCTGCACCATGGTTCTGGGTCAGCATCCATTCATGTGCCTTTTTTTTTTTGCCCAAAAACCTACCTCATAGTCAGGGGCAGCAGGGAGATGGTGTAAAAAAAAAAGCCAAGGCAATGGTCTGAAACACCACACTGATTTTTTAACAGCCCATCATCACCACCAACAACACATGCCCCTGCACATGGTGTTATTTCATACTGCAGCCAAATTATCTAGGCAGGACAGTTATACTGTATATCTGAGAGAAATGAGCATACCTGCTTTACTTTCAAATGTTTCAGCTTCAATCCTTGGCATCAGAGGTGGTATTCTGCTGGTTCGGACCAGTTCGGGCGAACCTATAGCAGCAACTGTGGGTGGGCCCACCCGCCATCCCGCCCGCCCGCCTGGACGTAATGCTGTCCTATTTAGCCACTTTTTCGAGGCCGGGCACATGCGCGGAAGGCATGCACGTGAGTAAAGCGCATACACGGGTGGCCGTGTGCATGTGCGCGCACGCTCACATTTGCGAACCGGTAGGGAAGTTAAGTGAATGCCACCTCTGCTTGGCATGTTTGGTTAATGTTGGGAAATCTCTCCAATGCAAGCAAGGCTGATTTTGATAGGAAATTAGGAAGCTTCCAGAATTCTAACGTGTGTGTATGTGTGTGTGTGTGTGTGTGTGTGTGTGTGTGTGTGTGTGATGCCCACACTTATTTTGCACCAAGGCAACAAAGGAGAATTCTTAGATTCCACATACTAACTGAAGATAGTCAGACTCCAAACTAGTTCACATAATCTCATAGAATGTACTTCATAATAATACACTAGAATAGCTGGAGCAGTGGTTTGATTTAGCGGAGGGCTGCTTCGTATATTATGAAACAGCTATGGGAACATCACTGCATTAAAATTAAAATTAATACAGTCGAGTTGGGCTGAAATCAACTGAAACTCTCTGTTCAGTTTTATGTAGGTCTAATTTCAGTGGCTTACAAGCATAGGGTAGCAAAGATAACGGAATAATTATTTGATGCATATTCCATTCACCGTTAGCTTTGGCTCCTCTCACAAAGTGTGTGGCTGTTTGTTTTTGTTTTTAAATGCCATCTGTTTTAGCCTCCCTTTTATCAAAACTAGGTAACAAATTGTGTATTCAAAATTGGCCCTTCCTCTACTGAATGGTGGTGGTATGTACATAGGAGAGAATGGGAGATGGCTTTCAGCTCATCGCTAAAAAGGATCCAACATTTTAAGGAGGATATATAATTTTAATGAGATGGCCAGGTAGTATTCCAGTCCTTTCTTCTTTAAATTAAAACAAGCAAAAAAAAAACCAAAAACCCTTTGCAATCAGTGATCAAACCCAGTTTGGGGATGATGAAAGGCCAATTTGGCAACATTACTACTCCTGGCTCCATTGTCTCAAAGGTTCTTTAACAGATTAACAGAGTTGGAAGGGTCCTTGTAGGTCATATAGTCCAACCCCCCATCCAAGCAGGAGACCCTACACCATTTCTGACAAATGACAGTCCAGTCTCTTCTTG
The DNA here is from genome assembly GCA_003457575.1 of Thermophis baileyi. Lineage (NCBI taxonomy): Eukaryota > Metazoa > Chordata > Lepidosauria > Squamata > Dipsadidae > Thermophis > Thermophis baileyi. The sequence goes on from QLTV01000810.1 coordinate 150,279, forward strand.
AAAGTCTCCAATGATGAAGCTCCCACAACTTCTGAAGGCAAACTGTTCCATTGGTTGATTGTTCTCACTGTCAGAAAATTTCTCCTTATTTCCAGGTTGAATCACTCCTTGTTCAGTTTCCATCCATTATTCCTTGTCTGGCCTTTGAATGCCTTGGAAAATAGCTTGACCCCTTCCTCTCTGTGGCAGCCCCTCAAATATTGGAACACTGCTACCATGTCTCCCCTGGTCCTTCTCTTCACTAGACTAGCCATGCCCAGTTCCTGCAACCGTTCATCGTATGTTTTAGTCTCCAGTCCCCTAATCATCCTGGTTGCTCTTCTCTGCACTCTTTCTAGAGTCTCAACATCTTTTTTATAGTGTGGTGACCAAAACTGGATGTAATATTCTAGGTGTGGACTTACTGAGGGTTTATAGAGTGATATACTAAGGCCTTTTTCAAAAGACAACTGGACTATGTTTTTGTCTTTGAGGAAGTAGACATTTCACTTCTCATCCAAGAAGCTTAATTAGTTCTGACGGGATGATGGGGTGGATGGAAGGATTACTTCTGACATCCCAACAACCCCCCCATCCAGACAGAACTGGTGAAGCTTCCTGGATGAGAAGCGAAGGCTCTTTTTCTTCCTCAAAGAAAAAAAAAAACATAGTCCAGTTGCCTTTTGAAAAAAGCACTTTTGAAATAACCTGGATGACTGAGAATCTCCATAGACACCTAGCCCCATTCTAAAAGTATTTCAGAAACAGCAGGCTGGGAAAAAAAGAAATGAAGATTAGAAAGCTTAGGGTATGGATCTTCTGAGAATAAGCATTTTTTTTTTTTTACAATCTTTGCAGAAAAGCTGTAAAGGTCACCAAGCCTCTCCTTGCACTTTTATTGGAAGAGGATGACTTACAGAAGGGAAGATCTGGCTAAGGTTTAACCTTATAGTTATTCATATGCTCCAGCAGCAGGGGTGATTTTGAACATGGGCTATTGCTAAAAAAAAAAAGGCTTACCACAAACAATTCATATGAAAATAATTGCAAAAAAGCATGAACCTGTATAAAATTCCAACGCTTATGGAGGCTGCTCTTGACTTTCTCGCAGTCGAGCAGCTGAGGGAGTTTACTCTTCACGTTATCCACCAGGCAGCGGGTATCTGGGAGCAATATTGTGGTCCCAAGAGCTCCTAAATGCAGGAATCCTTCTTTGGTGTAGCGAGCAAGCTAGGGAAGGAAGAGAGAGAAAGAGCCAGGTTTAGAGAGAATATTATGAATGTTATCTACTGCAGAACCAAATAGAGTCTGGTAGTGAAAGATAATATGGATTATTATGATCTTAAATGAGGTTTTGCTCTGGTGAAACTCCATTTCAAGTACTACGCAAAGCTCTGGGCAAAGGTTCAGAGAAACCATGGAGAAGGTCCAGAGAAAGACGATAAGGATAATCAGGGGATTCAGCCTTACAAAGAGTGATGGGTATGCTTAGACTTCAGTGTGTGGTGACTGACTAGCATTCTTTCAGTCCATGCCTACAGTATGATACGCTCCTGTATCATCAACCATGGTGGTGGAGTGGTTAGAATGTGGTACTGCAGCAGCAGTGAAATCTACTTACCTTCCCTACCGGTTTGGAAGCGCGCACTTCACGCGCATGCGCAAACTCTGCTCGTGCTCTCGCGTGTGCTTTTTCACCCTCTGCGCATGCGCAGAACGCTTTGCGCATGTGCAGATGGTTAAAAACAAGAAAATGGCGATGTCCGGGCGGGTGGGTGGAGTCTAGCACTGCCGCCACTACCGGTTCTCTGAACCACCGGTGGCCGCCGCTACCGGTACTCCGGGACTGGGCCGAACCGGTACCATTTCACCCCTGTACTGCCGGCTATTTCTGCTGACTGCTTGCAGTTTGGGAGGTCGATTCTCACCGGCTCAAGGTTGACTCAGCCTTCCATCCTTCCGAGGTGGGTAAAATGAGGACCCAGATTGTTGGGGGCAATATGCTGACTCTGTGAACCGCTTAGAGAGGGCTGTAAAAGCACTATGAAGTGGTATATAAGTCTAAGTGCTATTGCTATTCTTCAAATAACCAAAGCGAGTTAAGGCTGTACTCTGCTTTTCCCAGAGCCTAAATCTATTACAGAAGGCAAAATCACTATTAGAGAAGACTTCCTAATGGTAAGAAGAGACTTTTCTGCTGTGGCTCTCACCCTTTGGAACACTGTGTCCCTCAAGGTGATATCTCTCCCACTCCCTTGACTTTCTGAAAGGGCCTCAAAATCTGATTCTGCCACTTGGCCTGGGACCCTGACAGGAGCGTATCATACTGTAGGTATCCAATGGACTGAAAGAAGATTCCACCCCCATCCCATGTGTATCTTGTGCTCTTCCTCACCATCTTTGACAATTTTAATGTTAATTTTAATGCTGATATTTTTTTATTGTAATGCTTTAATGTTTTACCCACATCTGTTCAATTTCATCCATACAGAGTGAGGGAGGTTAAAACCTGGTGGTTTGGTAGAGATGGTTCACTAATAGTCAGATAGCAAGAAGGGACCTTAGACCGTTCCTCTCTCCAGGGATTCTTGGAGTTAAACTGGGTACATGTTAAGTAAATATCTCTTTTCTATGTTGGCCTATTTCAATCTTGTGATGGACTGTGCATTGTCCTGGTGAATAGGGAGGGCCTTGTTGCTCAACATCCTTGACCATTGGCGAACGAGAGCCTGTAGCCTTCTAACGTGGGGCAGTATGATATTGCTAACTGCTGCTAACCAGTGCACAGTACTTCACGAAGCCTGGATAGCTGAATTGGACATCCAGTTATGATGTTGTACTCCCATAGATGTTTTATATATAATTACGTGCATTGTGTGTATATGTTTACTTCTCTTCTGTCATGTTCTCATCATACGCTAAATAATAAATCATAACGTTTTACTTTATTGCTTTTATTTGTTGTAAGCTGCCATCTCACCTAGAGCCATCTCTAGGTGAGATGGGCAGCATATAAATTGAATAATAAATAAATATACAATAAAAAGTAGTGAAGATATTGGAAGAACTGTTGGTTCTAGTCCTGCTCTCTGACGCAGAAAAAATAAAGACCACTGATTATTCTGTGTGACCGTGTTTCAGACATTTAAAGGGTGCTATCAATGAGCCGCAGTGGAACAGTGGTCAGAATGCAGTACTACAGGCTACTTCTGCTGACTGCCGGCTGCTTGCAATTTGGCAGTTCGAGTCTCACCAGGCTCAAGGTTGACTCAGCCTTCCATCCTTCCAAGGTGGGTAAAATGAGGACCCAGATTGTTGGGGGCAATATGCTGACTCTGTAAACCGCTTAGAGAGGGCTGTAAAGCACTGTGAAGCGGTATATAAGTCTAAGTGCTATTGCTATTGCTACCTTTCTGAACCTTGTCTCAGCAATTTCCTGAGTTAGTTTCTAAGCAGGATAAAGTTTGGATCAATGTTTCTCAAACTTGGCAACTTTATGATGTATGGACCTCAACTCCCAGAACCTCTCAGCTAAATGAGAAACCCAGGCCTAGATGAATCTATCATCTAACTTTCAAAACTCTTGTGAAGATTTCAATATAATGTATGGGATTTGGGGGACATAGGCGGTATTGTATAAAATATTCTGCTTATGTAGACTGCTATCTCAGCCAAGAGATAGCAGGGACAAGCTTGCCTTATCATTTTTCAACTCTGCATCTTTTATAGAGGAGCCCCTCTTTGTGCCCTAGAGAAATGCAATTAATCTTAATTAATGTTAAATTGACACCAGCTGGAAAATTCTGCGAAATACAAGAAGCCCAGAAATATAGTTGGCGCACTGTTAACTCCATTTGATCGCTTCTGCTGGAAATTAACACTGAACATCCATCTTCCTTCATTATGGTTTTGGTCGAGGTCTGTGTGCTCACAGTGGGAGAAAGTTAATTATATTCTTTCACTCCTTTTTTTTTAAGGCTTGCTAAGTGAGGTTTGGAATGGCCTGTAGCAAGTCAGAACTAGAGAATATCGGTTTAGCATGGCCCAAAACCCTGTCATTATAAAGTCACCATAATTCAGAGTGCAGTTGCGTGCCCTGTAAAGGAATTACTGAAATTAAGCTGTTGTATATTAACTTGCAATATTTTGATATGATTTATTTTTATTAATCAAATTTACCTGGCAGCTCATCACGAGGAAAGTGGAAGACAGCAATCACTCAATTATATGAGTTAAAAAAAACGCATTGCAAATCAGAGCTCTCTTTTCCCCCCACTAAGTATAATCACTGTTGTGTGCTACTTTCCAAGACACAATTAGCTGAATTTAAAGAAACAAATTGTATGTGTCCATAGCTGGCCTAAAAACCCATGCACATCACGTACAGTAGTGCGATGTTGCAGATTCAATTCTGAAAAGAATGCAGAGAAGTATGAATGCAGCAACTCTTGTTGACTCATTAAGACAGATGGATTTATTTCTAGGAGTCACAGAATCCTGGATATGTGTGTTCTAATAAGACTTTGGCAGGTTCTGCATTTTGCACTCTGTATACTGCAAAGCACTCCCCCCCAAAAAATTGAATCTAAAGCACTGTGTAGCCCAGAACATTATCTAAATTAGAATAGGCCGATGAGGCCAATGGGAATAATTGACTCAGAGATGGCTTCCCATAATGGTCAGGGCAGTTTTATCCTTCCATGCTACTTTCTGGGTAGAGGGAGGTAGAACAGAACAAAACAGAATAGAATAGAACAGAATAACAGAGTCGGAAGGGACCTTGGAGGTCTTCTAGTCCAACTGCCTGCTCCAGCAGGAGACCCTACACCATTCCAGACAAATGGCTGTCCAAATTCTTCTTGAAAACTTCCACTGATGGAGCATCCACAACTTCTGGAGGCAAGCTGTTCCACAGATTAATTGTTCTCACTGTCAGGGAATTTCTCCTTAATTCTAGGTTAGATCTCTCTCTTTGACAATCTTCTATCTGTTACTTCTTGTCCTCAGGTGCTTTGGAGAATAGGTCAACCCCCCCTCTTCCAATATTGGAAGATTGCTGTCATGCCACCCCTAATTCTTCTCTTTGTTAGACTAGACCGATCCAGTTCCTGCAACCGTTCATTGTATGCTTTAGCCTCCAGATCCCTAATCAACCTTGCTCTATGTTTGGTCTTCACAGCTTCTTGGCTGGCATCACCTAGCTCTTGTGCTAGAACTAATCTCTCCTCTTCCTTCCAGGCATGTTGTACTCCACATCACATGGAAGAACAATCAAAGAAACACCTAATCCCAGGAAACAACACCCATGTCTCACAAATCATACCAAACAGAGGTGGTATTCAGCCGGTTTGGACCGGTTCGCCTGAACCGGTAGTGGAAATCACAGGTGGGTCCGCCCACCCACCCACCCGCCCCGGCTCTATGCCGTCCTATTTAGGCACATTTTTGAGGCCAGGTGCATGCGTGGAAGGGGCACATTCAGGGCAAACCGGTGATAAGAAAATGTGAAACCCACTGCTGATACCAAACCAGGTAGATGATCCCTCTAACACAGGCAGTAGCTCAATGTATAATAAACAAGTAGGTCTTTTTTTTCACTCAGAGATTGAAAAATGCAGTTTAAGTTGCTGGCTGCTATTTTTGCCTTTCCAGCTAAAAAAAGGAAAGCAGGCAAGACCTGATCTGAGTTCATGCTTGAAATTTCATCTTTTGTGCAATATGTACCGAAGCTGGATGCAGTTCCAGCAAAGAAGATGGGATTCTCTAGTTTACTGTTTTGGGGCATGTGTGTGTGAAAACATTTAGAAGGGAAAAATGTTAAACCTATTTAAGATTTACACTATTGTGTTTTTCTTGACTTGAATTGTCAACCAACTATGCTAATGATTTTTGGCATCAGCAGATCAAATGTAAATGTGTGTGTGTTGTCCACCCTTTGTTATTCTTACAAGGATCCTACAAAATGATTAGAATGCTATTTGGTACCCTAGTCTCTCACTGAGTTTTGCACCGAAGTGGAGATTCTCTAATTCCAAATGGTGCATGTGTGTGTTTGTAAATATTGTTGGGTGGTTGGGTCTGGTGCAGCAGGTTAAGTGGAATTATGGATCCACACTGAAAGAAAGGAACTTGCAGTCTATTGCTAGGGCTTAATTCACAAGTTCAGTCCAACAGTTAGGGATATAACCTGTAGAGGAACATAGAACAATAGAGTTGGAAGGGATCTTGGAGGTCTTCTAGTCCAACCCCCTGCTCGAGCAGGAGACCCTATACCAATTCAGACAAATGGTTGTCCACTTTTTTTCCTAAAGCCTCCAGTGATGGAGAACCCACAACTTCTGAAGGCAAACTCTTCCATTGGTTGATTGTTCTCACCGTTACAAAATTTCTCCTTAGTTCTAGGTTGCTTCTCTCCTTGGTTAGTTTCCAACCATTGTTTATCTTCTTGCTTTCTGATGTTTTGGAAAATAGTTTGACCCCCTCGTCTTTGTAGGAGCCCCTCAAATATTGGAAGAATGCTGCCATGTCTCCCCTAGTCCTTCTCTTTATTAAACTAGACACACCGAATTCCTGTAAGCATTCTTCATGTTTTAGCCTCTAGAACCCTAATCATTTTTGTTGCTCTGGCTTGAACTGTGGAGTCCTTGGTGCTCTCTGAGCCTGATTGCTTGCTTGTAGTTGTTTCATCATCCAATTAAGTAACTTCTTTATGCACCTCTGCAAGAAAGCAACCAAGCTCAGTGAGCGCTTAGGGCTCCACAATGATTTTCATAAACAACCCTGGCAAAAAAAAAAAAAAAAACTGCCTTACTTAGCCATGGACCTTCTGGTTCCAATTATGGTTGTAAGCCAAGGATACTCCCCAAAGATTGCACATCAGTATCAGCTTTTGGAGGGGATTTACATTTCCCCTCAGTCTGACCTTGGGACATTTTCTCCTCTAAGCATTGATCTCTGCAGCGTATAGTTAAAAAATAAATATGTAAATCCTGAAGGAATGCAAAATAAATAAATAAATAAATCCTTAGAAGCAGGAACATCCTCAAGGCAGGGGTGAAATCAAGCAGGTTCTGACAGGTTCTGGAGAACCGGTAGTGGAAATTTTGAGTAGTTCAGAGAACCGGCAAATACCACCTCTGGCTGGCCCCAGAGTGGGGTGGGAATGGAGATTTTGCAATATCCTTCCCCCAGGAGTGGGGAGGGAATGGGGATTTTGCAGTATCCTTCCCCTGCTACGCCCAACAAGCCACGCCCACCACGCCACACCATGCCCACAGAACCGGTAGTAAAAAAAATTGGATTTCACCACTGCCTCAAGGTATGATTGAAAAAGTCAAAATGGTGGCCATATCCGTGTGATTGAAATTTGGATCATATTCTCCTGGGTACCATGTCTACCTTTTCTATCACAGACATTCATTTCTCTATGGATTTTTGTTTGTTTGTTTGCTTTTCTTCAACATTTTTCATATTTGTTCATGCTGGCGATAGGATTTTAACTGCTGAAGCAAGGCCAGGCATGCAAACCAGAATGCAATTTATAGCTCAAGATGGATGGCTCCAAGATTGAATATTCTTGTTAATCTCTCATTTCATTGACAGGTATTTATTATAAGGAATCAAATTAAAATGGGTGGAAATTCTGCCCACCCCCCAGCCTATCTGTCAGAAGAACTTAGGTTTTACAGCTTCTATGCAAATCAATAACCACCTTGATTTGCTGTTGTGTTTCTTTTTAAACACACAATACAAATGAATAGAAGATCAGCGAGGCTGGGGGGGGGAAGGATGCTTCTTGCTACCTAACAATGAAAAGAAATGGAAAAAAGAAGGTGGGAGGGAGGGAGGGAGGGAGGGGAGAGAGAAAGAGAGAGAGAGAGAGAGAGAGAGAGAGAGAGAGAGAGAGAGAGAGAGAGCAGGGAAAGGGAAACAGCTTTGTGCTTCTTTGACAGATGGGTTGAAAGAAGCAGCCCCAAATTTTAATTCAAGAAATCAAGCAGTAGAAGAAAAGTTGTTTCGTTAAAACAGTGACTGGGGGCGGAAAGCAGGAGGAACTAACCATACAAGCCAGCTCAGGATAACAAATAATTTCTTTGGGGCATTCAGCTACAAGCGCAGAATAAGCAAACAGCATGGGAATTATTTTATTTCCTTTTCAACCGAGATATTTCAAAGGTATGATGTGAGGCTTCTGTGGCAGCCCTGTAGAATTGGGTTAAGACCAGGGGTGAAATTCAAAATTTTTCCCTGCCGGTTCTGTGGCTTGGTTGGCATGGCAGGGGAAGGATACTGCAAAATCCCCATTCCCTCCCCACTCCTGAGGGAAGGATATTGCAAAATCCCCATTCCCTCCCCACTCCAGGGGAAGGATACTGCAAAATCTCCATTCCCTCCCCACTCCTGGGGGAAGGATACTGCAAAATCTCCATTCCCACCCCACTCTGGGGCCAGCCAGAGGTGGTATTTGCCGGTTCTCCGAACTATTCAAAATTTCCGCTACCGGTTCTCCAGAACCTGTCAGAACCTGCTGAATTTCACCCCTGGTTAAGACCCCTCCCAGCCAGGGGTGGGCTTCAAAAATTTTAGCAACGGGTTCTCTGCCCGGTTGCTGGGTGGGCGTGGCCATGGTGGGCGTAGCCTAGTCAGCCTCGTGCACCATAGCGGGGGGGAGGGGGGTGGCATTTTCACCCTCCCCGGGCTCCAGAGGCTTTCCTTGAGCCTCCAGGAGGGCGAAAACAGCCTCCCCCAGGCTCCGGAGGCCCTCCGGAAGCTGGAAATGGGCCCGTTTTCGGCCTTCCGGAGCCTCCGGGAGGCCCGTTTTTCGCCTTCCCCGAGCCTCTGCGTGGGCCCTGCACTTACCTGGCATCCAAAACAGGCCGCGTGGAGTCAGGAGTGGGATTTGGGGGTTCACCAAACCACACAGAATCTTCGCTAGAGGATCGCCCGAACCCGGGCGAACCCAGAGCAGCCCACCCCTGCTCCCAGCCCCCGCTCTGTTCTCCATGTTCTCCAGTTGTTTAATGAATTTAAGGGAAATGTTTCAATAGGTTCAGAAAAGTCCAAATGATCAGAGGTCCGTGGCAAGATTGTGTATGTCGTGGGGTTGTGTTGCTCTTTGGATTCCAAAGGGAAAAGATGGAAGGGCAGGCAGGACACATCCATCCACAACTCCTTAAATGAATAACAGAATAACAGAGTTGGAAGGGATCTTGGAGATCTTCTAGTACATCTTCTAATGCATCTTCTTACTGACCTGTCCTGAAGCTGCGGAAAGCAGCCATGTGATGCTAGGAAAAGACACAGCTGACCTGTGGACTTCAACTTCCAGAATTCCTCAGCCAATTATGGTGGCTAGGGAATTCTGGGAGTTGAAGTCCACACGTCTTAAAGTTGCCAAGGTTGGACATCCCTAGTCTAGTGGTTAAGGCACCAGAATAGAAACCAGGAGACCATCAGTTTTAATCCAGTCTTAGCCAGGAAAGCCAGCTGGGTGATCTTGGGCCAGTCACTCTCTCTCAGCCCAATTCATTTCATATGTTTGTCGTGGGGAAAATAAGAGGAGGAAGGAGTATTAGATATGTTTGCCGCCTTGAGTTGTTTATAAAAGTAATAAGGGCAGGATATAAATAAAAAATAAATAAATAATAAATTTGTTTACCATATTTGTTAACTGACCCAATCCTACAGCTCTGCGCTATGTACAGCAAAGTCCAAAGCAACATGCCAACATCTCCAAATTGTGCAAACAAATATACAGATCGATACCCACAACTCATTCCATCAAGCCAAAGGCCTGGTGGAAAAAGAAGTTTTTAATAATCTCTTGAAAAATAAGAAGGGAGGGCATCAGCCAAGACCCTGAGGAAGGCTGTGCAAGGTCAGCAGAGAGAAGATCTTCCATCTCTTTCAGGTCCTATAAAGCTCACAAGGAGGAGAGATTTTCAGCAGGTCCTCTTGAGATGAGCAGACTAACGTCATCATGGAACCTGAACCTTTGAATTCAAAGAGCATCATGGCCCCACACAGACTGTATTTCAAATAAACTTTCAAAGAAAATTCCAAAGATCTCAAATTGTATAAGGTCTCCTGCTTGAGCAGGGGGTTGGACTTAGAAGATCTCCATGGTCCCTTCCAACTCTATTCTGATTGATTGATTGATTGATTGAAACCCCATGGATACTTTATGAAGACGTAAATGGGATTCAAGGAACCATGGTTTGTTTCACTTTCCAGTTTTTCTCCTTTATGGTAGGAGTCAATGACTTTTTAGGTGATCATCACTCAATTTCAAGTAATATTCTAAATGCTAAAGTCAACACATTTAAATATTCCTGAACGTGTGTTCTTATTTGAGAACAGAGAGATCCTTCCAGACTGAGTCCATTTCTTAAGAGTTTTAAATTGCTTTTAAATTAGATAGATAGTGCTCAGCATGGACTATCATCTTATCTATTTTTGTGACCCCAGGATGACAAGAAAGGGAGTTGGAACTTCTTCTGAGCTTCCTTTGTTCCCAACTGTAACATTTGAAACAATGATTGCAATAGTTAATCTCACTTGAATTTAGGACAAAACTTTAGAACTGGGCTGTCTTGTTCCGGGTTAGAGTTTTTTCTTTAAATAGTCATTTTGAGTTTGCTACATTTAAAGCTTACAATATTTTGTACAGTTCTAATTACAGGCCTATGCAATTGCCAGCCTTGCTTGCAAGCATGTTTTCAAGAAAGCCATTAGTGTACTTCAGCATTTCTGAACCCCAGCGACTTTAAGATGTCTGGACTTCAATACCCAGAATTCCCCAGCCAGCATGTTGAAGTCCACATGTCTTAAACTTGTTGGGGTTCAGAAATACTGGTCTAGTTCATCAGCTACAGCTACTCCTCAACTTATGACAACAACCGGGACCAGAATTGCTATGGTTGTTAAGTGAGCCACACCAGTAGTGGGTTTCACTTACCTTCGCTACCGGTTTGGAACTGTGAACGCGCGCGGGGCGCTTCTGCGCATGCGCAGATCGTCTGTGATGATGTCCGGGCAGGTGGGCGGAGCCTCCCACCGCCACCGCTACCGGTTCCCCTGAACCAGTATGAACCGGTAGCAACCCACCACTGAGCCACACCCAATTTTACAACTTTCTTTTTTGCTGCAGTTGTGAAGCAAATTACTGCAGTTGTTAAATGAAACATGCAGTTGTTAAGGAAATCCAGTTCTCCCATTAACTTTGCTTGTCAGAAGCTGGCTAAGAAGGTTGACAATTGCATGACATAAGGACGCTGCAACCATCATAAATACATGCCGATTACCAAGTGCCTGAATTTTAATCACATGACTGTGGGGATCCTGAGATGGTCATAAGTGCAAGAACCAGTTGTAAGTCATTTTCTTCAGTGCCATTGTAACTTCAAATCAATCAATGGTCGTAATTGGAGGACTACCAGTGTTCAATTATTTCCAAGTTCTGTTCATTAAGAACCAGAAGAAGAAGAATTGTGAGGGATTAAAAGAGCTGGTTGACAACCCGGAAAGCCTTTTGGTTTTGTAACTGTCACTACACTTGGAGGAAGGTGCTCCTTTGCAAATTATGTCTCATCCATCAGTGCTCCCCCTGGTCTTGGACTGGGCAAATTTTCATAACTGATACTATGTAAGCTACATAGGGCTATCCCAGGGGTGAAATTCAGCAGGTTCTGGAGAACAGGTAGTGGAAATTTTGAGTAGTTCGGAGAACTGGCAAATACCACCTCTGGCTGGCCCCAGGAGTGGGGAGGGAATGGGGATTTTGCAGTATCCTTCCCCCAGGAGTGGGGAGGGAATGGGGATTTTGCAATATCCTTCCCCCAGGAGTGGGGAGGGAATGGGGATTTTGCAGTATCCTTCCCCTGGAGTGGGGTGGGAATGGAAATTTTGCAGTATCCTTCCCCTGCCACGCCCACCAAGCCACACCCACCAAGCCACACCACACCCACCAAGCCACGCCCACAGAACCGGTAGTAAAAAAAATTGGATTTCACCACTGGGCTATCCTGAAAGGATGACTGGAAAACCTCTATTGGAGCAAACTGTGGTGTCTGCTAAACTATCCTTGCCATTTGTTTCCCCAAGGTCCTCCCAAAAGAGTAGCCTGCTGTCACTCTGAAGGATTCTGGTGTGGGGGAAAAAAAATAGCAACTCTTGGAATAAATTTGAGGTAGGAGTAACAGCAAAATTCTTGGAGTTTCTGCAGCAAAGTTTTGCACACAAGTCAGAAAAGAGAAAACAGGTGGAAATGGCTGAAGCTGCTAAAAAAGCCAAGCTGCATTAACAGAAGGATAAAATCAATAGCACGTGAAGTGTTAGTACTATTTTATAAGGGTAAGACCACGTTTGGAATACTGCATCCAGTTTTGGCCGCCACGATATAAAAAAGATGTTGAGACTCTGGAAAGAGTGCAGAGAAGAGCAAGAAAGATGATTAGGGGACTGGAGGCTAAAACATATGAAGAACGGTTGCAGGAATTGGGTATCTCTAATATAATGAAAAGAAGGACTAGGGGTGACATCATAGCAGTGTTCCAATATCTAAGGGGCTGCCACAAAGAAGAGGGGATAAACCTATTCTTCAAAGCACCTGAGGGCAAAATAAGAAGCAATAGATGGAAGTTAATTAAGGAGAGATCCAACCCAGAACTAAGGAGAAATTTCCTGACAGTTAGAACAATTAATCAGTGAAGCGACTTTCCTCCATAAGTTGTAGGTACTCCAACACTGGAAGTTTTTAAGAAGAGATTGGACAAATATTTGTCTGAAATGGTACAGGGTTTCCTGCTTGAGCAGAGGGTTGGCTAGAAGACCTCCAAAGCCCCTTCCAACTCTGCTATTCTCTTACATTCTGTTAACCATCTGTGGGTTGGATTACCCTCTAAATAAAGGGAAAGGGCAGGGGAGGGAAAGATCTGCTCGCATGTCCAACTGTGAAACACATGTTTGGGGCAAGTAGGAAATTCCAATATGAAAGACCTACATAACTATACACATTTGTGGAAGAATTTCACTTTAGAAAAGTCACCAGGCAAAGGATTTGCCACAGAAGAAGGAAAAAGAGCAGAGCACAAGCTGTATTCAAGTGTAGAAACTACACAGTAATTGACCTTTGGGGAAAGGGAGAGAAAACAAAACAGCCCCTTGGAGATACAAGTGCAAACGCAGAAATTCTTTTGACATTCCTGAATGTCAAACAGGATAGAGCTCCATAAACAGAGATGCTTCTTCCCCGGAAACATCATTAAAAGGGATGCACAAACCCAGAGATGGGCTTCACATAATTTAACAACAGGCTCGCCCAGAATCGAAAATATGCGCATGCGCCTTGCACACATGCACGCTGCATCAAAAAAAACCACAGCAATTCGCTCATCCTCGCTGTCCGTGCATGCGTGCGGCATCACAAAACACAGCAATTCGCTCATCCTCGCTGTCCGTGCATGCGTGCGGCATCACAAAACACAGCAATTCGCTCATCCTCGCCGTCCGCGCATGCGTGCGGCATCACAAAACACAGCGATATAGGACGGGATTGCGCCCGGGTGGGTGGGTGGGCCCACCCGCAGGTCACAACTACTGGTTCGCCCGAACCGGTCCGAACCGGCTGAATCCTACCTCTGCACAAACCCCATTTCAAAAAGGAATACTTTCCTTATTCCATTGAAGGAGATCGAGTTACTGATCCCAATTCTCCATGTTCTTGTCTGGAAATTATGTCCATGGTTACATCTTTCAATACCCACCATTTTCCTTTCCCCAGTCTCCTTTTATTTTTTTGTTATTTAAACACAACGAAAAGGAAGCTGACATGCTGTAAAGTTAAAGGTTGACTCTGAAATATGGTCATACAGATAGTCCTCGACTTACAACAGTTCATTTAGTGACCGTTCGAAGTTATGTCACTGAAAAAAGTGACTTATGACCATTTTTCACACTTATGACCATTGCAGAGTCCTCGTGGTCACGTGACTAAGATTTGTAAGCTTGGCAACTGGCTCATATTCATGACGATTGCAGTGTCCCCAGATCATGTGAACACCTTTGGCGACCTTCTGACAAACAAAGTCAATGGGGAAGTGAGATTCACTTAACAACCAGGTAATTAACTTAAGAACTGCAATGATTCACTGAACGACTGTGGCAAGAAAAGTCGCAAAATAGGCCAAACTCACTTAACAAATGTTTCACTTAGCAACATAAATTTTGGGCTCAATTATGGTCGAAAGTTGAGGACTACCTGTATTTAAGATCCGCGGTGGCACAGGGGTTAGAATGCAGTATTGAGGGCTAACTCTGCCCATAGTCAGGAATTCGATTCTGACTGCTCGAGGTTGTCTCAGCCTTCCATCCTTCTGTGGTCAGTAAAATGAGGACCCTGATTGTTGGGGGCAATATGCTGACTTTGTAAACTGCATAGAGAGTGCTGTGAAGCACTGTGAAGCAGTATATAAGTCTAAGTGCTATTGCTACCTTCCATCTTGGGAATCCTGAATTAATTGATCCCTAGAATCTTAGATTTGGAACATATTTTAGAAGTCATCTAGTCCAACTTCCTGCTCAGTGCAGAATTCACCAGGGCTTCTTCACTAGTACATTAGAACTTTTGCAACATCCTTGTTGAAATCACATCATGGTAACCAAGTCGAATTCTAACCTGTGGCCCCCAGCCATGGCATGGGTAGAGGATCGCCGTGTGATTTTCCTGTGGCCCTTGATCAAGGCAGACATCTTTTATCTTGTTGTTCCTCAGCTGTAACAAATCCAAAAACAGAATGAGATCTTGCAAGGCTAAGATAAAGACATTTTGACAAGTGTATTCTCACAAATACTTTATAATTACTGGATGGTTTATTTATTTGAGATGTGTTCAAATATTAGTAGCTCGGGCTGGTAGTTGGGCTGTTGGTTTGAGCTCCGAGCTTGGCAATTTGGTTGCAAATGTTTCATCACCATTCGAGGAGACATCGTCAATGCACTTTGAATTGTGCTCGTCTGTCAGAACACAGGTCTTTAAATACCTTTTTATGTGATGCAAATTAGACTGAATGTTGTTTGTTACTTCTGAGTCATGGTCTGATTGTTGATTGGTTGTTGTTACCAGTCTTTGGTTTTAAGTGCCGTCTGTGTCATGTAAGTACCGTCTGTGTGATGTAAAACAAAAAACACTAATTTACATCACACAGAGGGTACTTAAAACCATAGACCATGCCTTGGTAACAACAACCAATCAACAATCAGACCATGACTTAGAAGTAACAAACAACATCCACACTAATCTGCATCACATAAAAAGGTATTTAAAGACTAGTGTTCTGACAGTCGAGCACAATTCAAAGCGCATTGATGATGTCTCCTCAAATGGTGATGAAATGTTTGCAACCAAATTGTCAAGCTCGGAGCTCAAACCAACAGCCCATTTATTGATTGATTTATTAAATGTATATGCCACACAGCTCACTATCCAAAGCAACTCTGAGCGGCATCAGCTAATCATTCATTTTTACTTACAATAGTATGCTTAATTTTACGGACGAAACGAGTCGTTGTTTAAAAAGGAGAGACTTCTAGTTAAATTCTTATGAATTTGGTATTCTTGGATTTCAGTATATTTTCTTATCTCTTAGTTCACCATTATCTCTCCAGCAATCGGCAGCCTTCTTGGCTTTCCACACAGTGATTCTGTCCCACATAAAGCAAATAGCAGCAGCCAGGAAGGCTGTAGATCAAACACAGAGGTAAATTCACCACAGCTTACTAAAACAAATTCTTGGGCCCATGGAAATGAGGTTGACAGAATAGAAAACGTTACAGGAGATCAGAAAGCAGACTGTGCGTGGTATTGGTTTGGATCCAAATCACATGTTTTTAGAAGTGCAGAAGTTGTATTAGCTGCCATTTTGACTGCAAAGAGGAAGCCATGGGCACGAGGGTCTTTCTTTCTGTCAGGACGACAGGCCAGGCTAAGCCCAGAAAATTTAAAGCAATTTGGTTGAAGCATTTTCTTTTGGCATTTCAAGCTTGAGATGCATGAAGGGGAATTCTACTATACTGTATAGATCAGTGATGGCGAACCTATGGCACGTGTGCCACAGGTGGCACGCGGAGCCATATCTGAGGGCACGCGAGGTGTTGCCCTATGTCAGCTCCAGCGCGCATGTGCGTGCTGGCTAGCTGATTTTCGGCCTTCTTTTTGGCCGTTTTCACTCTCCCCAGGCTTCAGGAAAGCCTCCTGAACCCTGGGGAGGGCGAAAAACAGTCCAACGGGCCTACCGGAAGTCTGGAGGCTTCAGTGAGGCCTGTGCACATGTGTGTGTGGGGCAGCGTGGGGGGGTTGTGTGCATGTGTGTGGGGCAGCGCGGGGGGGTTGTGCGCGTGCATGGGGGGCAGCGCGGGGGTTGTGCACATGCGCGGGGGAGGGCATTGCATTGTGGGTGTGGGCACATGCATGTACGCTATTACGCACGCGCGCACCCTTTTGGCACCCGAGCCAAAAAAGGTTTGCCATCACTGGTATAGATAGTTCTCGACTTACAACAGTTCATTTAGTGACTGTTCGAAGTTACAACGGCATTGAAAAAAGTGACTTATGACCGTTTTTCATACTTACGACTGTTGTAGCATCCCTGCGGTCATATGATCAAAATTTGGATGTTTGGAGACTGACGCATATTTATGACAGTTGCAGTGTCCCGGGGTCATGTGATCCTGTTTTGCGACTTTCTGACAAGCAAAGTCAATGGGGAAGCTAGGTTCGCTTAACAACCTTGTTACTCATTTAACAACTGCAGTGATTAAGTTAACAACCGTGGTAAGAAAGGTCATAAAATGGGGCAAAACTCACTTAATGAATGTCTCACTTAGCAACATAAATGTTGGGCTCAATTGTGGTCGTAAATCGAGGACTACCTGTACCATCAACCCATTTCCTGGTTCTTTCACAAAACAATAATGCCATTCAAAATCAGCTCTCACTATAATATCCTTCCTTCCTTCCATCCTTCCTTCCAATTTATATGCCCGCCCATCAATCTGAGAAACTTGAAATAGTGAACAAATTAAAAAGTTCCAAAAAGTCCAAAAAGAAACCAAATCAAAGGCTATTTATCATTTACACCCATGCCAATGCTTCAGTGACTTCAGCCCCAATGTCTGGAAGTCTTTGTGGACTTCCAAAATGCCACAAAAGATGGAACCACCCATTTCTTGGAGAAGGGGCAGGGGTGGTATTCACTTACCTTTGCTACCGGTTCGCAAATGTGAGCGTGCGCATGCGCAGAGCCTCGAAAATGTGGATAAATGGGACGACATTATGTCCAGGTGGGTGGGCGGGGCCACCCGCAGTCGCCACTACTGGTTCGCCCGAACTAGATAGAACCGGCTGAATACCACCTCTGAGAAGGGGGTAGAAATCTGTTCCATTGAGTAGGGTGCCATTATAGAATAGATACTCCCCGAGATCACAACAATGGGGATTGGGGTGGGGAGGGGAGTGGGGACACATGCAGTCTGCAAATCAATTCCCACTGTCCTAAAATATTATTCACACTGTTAAAAAAAGTAGGAATGGAGAGAATCCCAGGCAAGGGTGGGCTGCTGGGGGTTCGCAGGGGTTCGGGAGAACATCTAGCTAAGATTCTGTGCAGTTCGGAGAACCCCCAAATCCCATTCCTGGCTGGCTCCGCCCACCCCTCCCCTCCCCTCCCAGGAGTCCCCACACGGCCCGTTTTGGATGCAGGTAAGTGCAGGGCACGCGCGGAGGCTCAGGGAGGGCGAAAAACAGGCCTACTGGAAGTTTGGGAAGTCTCCGGAGCCTGGGGAGGGCAAAAACGCCTCCCCTGCCGTGGTGCAGGAGGCCAACTAGGCCACGCCCACCATGGCCACGCCCACCCAACAACCCGGCAGAGAACCCCTTGCTAAAATTTTTGAAGCCCACCCCTGATCCCAGGTCAAACAAATCTGGACTAACATAAGAGTAACATATTTTATCCATTCTTTATCACAGCCAAACTCACTGTGGGCTTTCCTCCCCCAAATTACTATTAATGTATCCACCAGATATCAAGAATTATCTACCCTGGTACATAGGTAATAGAAGGAAATACATTATTGTTATCTTTACAGGATGTCTCTCCTAGCACTTTTCTCCTCTCCGCCAAACATTTATCTTTTTAAAGAAGTGATGGCAGATTAAAGATTTTTTTTTTCTCTTTCAAAATGGTAAAACCTAAAACCACCTCCCCGTCTTTCTCCTTCTCTAGGTGAAATGGAAACTTGATACACTGTAAAAAATAACCGAATGTCCATTCGTAAGTGATTGGTTATGTCTGGAAGAGAATAGCAATTGAAAATGAATTATGGGTGAATTATTTCTGTCTGTTTCCTTAGGCCCTGTGCCAGCTTGTCAAGCAAATGGCCAGCAAGTGAGGGCTTCTGCAAACTTCCCAGATGCTGCTATGCAATGGCTTTCCACTGCACATCAATCTACATTTTAATTCTGGGCTGAATATGATGAAGAAGTGGAGGACGTCTGCCCTATTCATATACTGCATAAAGGGTGGGAGTTCTAAGTTAAGGAGAACATTGTGAATGTCCATCACCACCACTATACAGATAGCCCACCCATAATTTACTTTCCAACAGCTGTTTGCTAGAGCTGTTTCTCCTATTAATAGAGATTAGCAGAGTAGCAGAGTTGGAAGCAGCGGTGAAATCTACTTACCTTCCCTACCGGTTCGGAAGCACGCGCTTTGCGAGCGAGTGCTTTTTCAACCTCTGCGCATGCGCAGAACAGGGGTGGGTTCCTCCCGGTTTGGATCGGTTCTCCTGAACTGGTAGTGACCCGCTGGTGACGTCACGATGATGTCACCGATCCGGTTCGGTCGGTGCCGGTCCGTGGGTGGCACCATCTTTTTTTTATTTTTTGTTTGAATTTTTTTAAAAAAAATTTTTCCTTCTGAGCATGCGCAGAAGCCAAGTTCCGGCACTGTGCATGCGGTCGCCTCTTGTTTTCGGCTTTTATTTTTAATTTTTTTTTCAGATTTTTCATTACTGCGCATGCGCGCGTGGCGCGGGAGGGAGCGAACTGGCAGCGAGGTAAGTTGGAACCCACCCCTGGCGCAGAAGGCTTTGTGCATGTGCAGAGGGTTAAAAACAAGAAAATGGCGACATCCGGGCGGGTGGGTGGAGCCTCGCGCTGCCGCCGCTACCAGTTCTCCAAACCACCGGTGGCCGCCACTACTGGTATGCCCAAACCGGGGCGTACCGGTAGGATTTCACCACTGGTTGGAAGGGACTTTGTAGGTCATCTAGTCCAATCCCCCACCCAAGCAGGAGACCCTACACCATTTCTGACAAATGGCAGTCCAATCTCTTCTTGAAAGCTTGATGAAGCTCCCACAAGCTCCTTCCGAAGACAAGCAGTTCCATTGGTTGATTGTTCTGTTAGAAAATTTCTTCTTATTTCCAGGTTGAATCTCTCCTCCTTCAGTTTCCATCCATTATTCCTTGTCTGGCCTTCAGGTGCCTTGGAAAACAGCTTGACCCCTTCCTCTCTGTGACAGCCCCTCAAATATTGGAACACTGCTATCATGTCTCCCCTGGTCCTTCTCTTCACTAGACTAGCCATGCCCAGTTCCTGTAACCGTTCTTCATATGTTTTAGTCTCCAGTCCCCTAATCATCCTGGTTGCTTTTCTCTGCATTTTTTTCTAGTCTCAACATCTTTTTTATAGTGTGGTGACCAAAACTGGATGCAGTATTCTAGGTGATGGTGTCGTGACCAAAACTGGATGCCGTATTCTAGGTGTGGTCTTACTAAGGCTTTATAGAGTGGTATTAGTACCTCACTTGATCTTGACTGTATCCCTCTGTTACTGCAATTTAGGATTACATTGGTTTTTTGGCTGCCGCTGCACACTGCTGGCTCATATTTAACTGGTTGTCCTCTAAGACTCCAAGATCCCTCTCACAGTTACTGGTATTAAGCCTGGTTTCACCCAGTCTATATGTGTACTTTTGGTTTTTTCTGCCTAAGTGTAAGATCCTATTTTGAGCTCTGATGTTCAAAGTGAGCTCAGAGTAGACAATGACTCTGTTCATCAACAAAGAAATGTGGGCTGAAGAGTGAAGAGGGTATGGGACCTTATGACTATAGATGTCAAACTATTGATCTATCAACTTCAGTATACCATGCATTGGCTGTGTCCACCCAAATACATAACCAGAATATTATAATTGCATGTTGCAGTAATAGTCACTTTATTTATTTACTTACTTATAAGACTTATAGACTACTCTAATCAGAATCAAATCGTGGTCAGTTGCTTTCTTTTCATTTGTGGCTTAGTGGGTCATGTAAATCCAGTTATTAGTTTGGTTCACTGCATTGTGTCAACCCAGAAAAATGGCTTAATTTAATAGTCATGTTAAAGAATGATAATGAATACAAAGTTTCCAGATGTTGGGTTTAAATTTCTGCATGTAACCCACCGAGCCACAGTTCTATATAACTGAATTTAGGAAGTGACTGTTAAAGTAGAATTGCGTAAAACTTAAATTTGGAAATTTGATGTGAAAATCACTTGGTTGAATGAAGAAGAATCAAAACAACTTTCCAAATGGACTGACAGCTGAAATCATTTAGATTGGCAAATCAGTTTGAATGGTTAAATCAGATCAACCAGGCCATCCAACCTGAATTGAGATTAGAATTAGACAGCACCCTATCCATACATCTAAAACCAATTCAGATCATGCTGTCTAAAACCAACAGTAGCTTGGTATTGCCAGACCAGGAATGGGAAACTCATGTCCCACCAGATGTGGTTGGTCTAGAATTCCCTTCAGCCTTGGCTATGAAACTAATGTTAAGTGATGACAAGACATATAGCCTGACAAATATTGCAAATCAATAAAGGGCACTTCCTAATCAAATGGGAATCCAGAGGATTGCAAGACTAAACAAATACAAGGAATAGAAACAAGAGAAGACATCCACTCATCCCTTTATAATTGGGGCTGAAAAATATAACACACATTTCATACCCGGTGTGATTCATCATAAAGTAGAATGGGTTGTGAATCAAAGTGCACTTACAACCATCTGTTTTTTTGTGAATTCTACAACTAATTTCTCTCCACTAAATTTCAGACAAAGGAGAATGTTCTCTCCCCATCAGGTCCAATGCTTGACATTAATTAGGGAGGCAGAACGGAGACCAGGGTAAGGCTGTCAGATGCTACCACCACTTTGATTTGATAACAATGAAATGTTAGATGGCCACCTATTTTGAGCCGTTTCTTCAAAGAGAGAGCCTCAAATGCAGTTGTTACATTGGTGGTCCACATTCACAATAAGGAGGACCTTATTATGCATGTAAGAAATGTGCTTTGCAAGCAAAAGACCCCAGCTTTAGTCTTTCCATTGATAAAAAAAGGACCACAGTTAGCACAGCTGGGAAATTGCTTACAGCACACTCTATTGCAGCCATAATGGCCAGATATCACCAGGCTGGTGGTAGAGAAGTTGCCAAGTTCAAAAAACAATTTGAAAATCACTTGATTGAATGAAGAATCAAAACAACTTCCCAAACGGACTGACAGTTGAAATCAATTAGATTTCCAAATCAATTTGAATGGTTAAATCAGATCGAGCAGGCCATCCAAACTGAACTGAGATTAGAAATAGATGGCACCTAGTCCCTATTACCTAAAACCAATTCAAATTTAGCTTGGTGGTGCCTACACCAGGAACAGGAAACTCCTGACCCACCAGATGTGATTAATCTATAATTCCTATCAGTTCTGGCTATGATAACTAATGTTAAGAAATTACATCATCTGAGCCGAGGTGGCGCAGTGGTTAGAGTGCAGCACTACAGGCTACTTCAGCTGACTGCTAGCCGCAGTTCGGCGGTTCAAATCTCACCGGCTCAAGGTTGACTCAGCCTTCCATCCTTCCGAGGTGGGTAAAATGAGGACCCAGATTGTTGGGGGCAATATGCTGACTCTGTGAACCGCTTAGAGAGGGCTGTAAAGCACTGTGAAGCGGTCTAAGTGCTATTGCTATTGATAAAGAGTCAGGGAAATTTCTCAAGTAGAAAGCTGAACTGTACAGCAATGGTGCAAATCTTGATGGCATCTTCTGCAACTGATAACTAACAAAGACAACGTTCAAGAAGAACAGTAACTGAACTCCCAAACCCCTGAAAGATACTAAGTCTCCCATGTTGACTATTCTGGATTAAATGGAACATGACGAAATGAAACTGATTCCAGAGATATTTGTAATCTTCTGTTCTGAAGGCAAGAATTACATTGGATAGCCATTGGGGTTGGCTGAAGGAGTTTTAATTCCAGTTTTGAGTAAAACTGGCTGATTCTAGTTACTCCCTGCAGATCTCATTAGAAAATGGTTGGAGGAGAGACATAAAATGTACTCTAAATTCACAGTCAATCCCTATATATTCCATGTGGTAGTTCCTTCTTAATTACCTCTCCATAGGCAATGGTATTATTGTATCTTCTCATTTCTGGGTAGACGTGGTCCAGGTACCATTGGAAACTCTTGCATTTCAAACTTTTTCTTAATGCTTTTCGCTCCGAAACATCCCCAATATCAATTCCTGGGTTCTGAAAGACAGGTAGATGATTACATCATCACTTTCTCTTATTGTTGCTATACTCTGAGATAACCAGATGTCTTTTTAAAAACACATTGTTAGGAATCTTTCTTTTGGATTTTCCTACCTCCATAGCTTATGATCCCACCCTTGAGGTCTTTCTCTTCTTTTCACATTGGAAAGCCCAAAGAAACTTAGAACAAGATTGTCAAAACATTGGAGTTAGGTGGCCCAACAGCCTCTTTATAAAGTGTGAGTAATCTTTGGACTAAAAATCATCCCCGGCATAAAATCCCCATTCATCCTGGCCAATACAGCTTGTCATTGTCGTTGTCGTATTTGTGTCAGAAGAAGCAATGAGGCACTTCCAGGTTGAAAGGATTAACTGGTGACATCACCGTTGCCTGGGGGATGCCCAGTTGGGGAGCTCCTTTCACATCCCCATTAATAAGCCCACCAAAATGGTACCTATTTATCTACTCGCGTTAGCATGCTTTTGAACTGCTAGGTCGGCAGGAGCTGGAGCAAATGATGGGAGCTCACCCTACCACACAGCAGTACTCAGGTCTCAAACATGGGCTTGCTGATTGTCAACTCAGCATTCTAACCATGTGAGCCACCGCGCTCCCACCAATACAGCTAAAGATATGGAGTATAATTCAGTGGCAAAGCATCTGCTTTATATCTAGAACAGGGGTGTCAAACTGGCCACCCACGGGCCGGATGCACCACACACAGGCCACACCCACCCCAACTCCGTGAATGGGAAAAACATCGCAAAACGTCATGTGACAGCAATGTGACATGGCGAATTTGACACCCATGATCTAGAAGTTCAATCCCCATCACTTCCAACTAAGAGTAGCAAAATGTTTTCCTGAAATCTTTACGAATGGCAATAGATGAAACATTCTGAAATCAGCACACTATATTTTGATTTTAAAATCAAAGGGAAAGTCTACTCTGATTCTTTCTGGAACTTGAGATAACTCAAGAATGTTCAAAGCAACTTAGTCCTGTGCTCAGAAATGGTCCCTTTAATCTCAAAATCAAGATGTTTCATAGGAAGAGGTTATGATTCCAATCTCTAAAAGGCACCTTTTTCTGGAATGCAGGCTTAGGACATACAAAAAGGTAACCTTCTCAGCATTAATATCTGCTGGGGAGTCCTGGTTTGATGTGATATCCAGAATGTTAAATATATAATCTTAAGAAGCCTGGTTAGCTTGTTCTTTAATGAGAGTTTGTTTCTCCAAATCTATCATCATCATGGTCATCGTCACCATTATCACCTTCATTGTCATCATTTCATTGTGGTCATCATCACTATTTTCATAGATATATACATACCCATCATGCTATTTTTTTCAAAGTAAGCAAAGTTATGCAAAGCAGAGAAAAGGATTAAGAAGTCATGAAGACAAATGATAAGAGAGAAGAAAGAGAAATCTAACTAAATTTATATCAATGCCATCACTGCATCCCTCTATATCTGCCTGTCTTTGCAAGCAATCTTTGCTTCTGAAGAATGTCGGAAACTGCAGATTCCTCCTAGTAGCTGTGATCTGGGCAACCAGATGTTGGCTTGAAAGATTAGATTAGAGATTCTACCTTGCACAGAAAATTATAGTATGCCTGAGATAAAATGCACCCTTTAATTAAGGGTATTTAAAATAGTCTATGTCTTCTCTATCTAACGGAAATGCTGAAGAGTTATGTGAAAATCTTGATTGACTAAAGCCATAATAGGCAGTGGAAGTCAATATTCATGGAAGCTTTTGCTGTTGATATTTTTTAATTGTTGTGGTAGTTACTATTGTTAAGGAAGATGACTGATGTGAGACCAAACTATTATGCTCCCATAAATTGAATTTTCATTCTTTCTATTGCCAGTGTTCAGAAACGAATGCCACTGAATGAATTTGCAGCCCCAAACAACACCATATATATAAATGTTTATGGAAATCTCATATTTCATAAGTGCAAGGAAAAAAATCTGAAAAGGGAAAAGAAAAACTCAGAAATCTTTGGAGGACTAAAATGTGAACAGCAGAAACTGGGCCATCTCATACAATGAGAAATACAATGGAAAGAAGTAATTAAACACTTGATGGGATGAAGAAAGTTTTTTAAATCCCTTATAAAGGGAAAAAGTTGGTTAAGAAGTTTTTCCACATTTAGCTGAAAGTCCCAGTTATAATTTTCTATTTTTCAATCACAATCTATCTTTCACACGTTTTTGTGACATTGTGTTCACTTTTCTGACAGTAAAGAAAAATATGAATCTTTTTAAAAAGCAAAATAGGTTTTCTCAATTTTTATACTGTCCAGTCTGAAAAGAAATATCTTTCAGGGTAGTGAATGTTTGTGAATATTTGGAATTATAACTTCTGTTGTCTGGGAGGTTTGATTCAAGATCCACTTTTTTTTCCTTCCTTCCTTCCTTCCTTCCTTCCTTCCTTCCTTCCTTCCTTCCTTCCTTCCTTCCTTCCTTCCTTCCTTCCTTCCTTCCTTCCTTCTCCTTCCTTCCTTCCTCTCTCTCTCTCTCTCTCTCTCTCTCTCTTTCTTTCTTTCTTTCTTTCTTTCTTTCTTTCTTCATTTTTAATGAGTTCAACCTATGCTCGATTAGCAGCTTAGAAAGCATACAGAGCTTATCTTTCAAGATGACAACTCTCAAGGCAAAGAACAGATAAAAGCAAAAAAAAAACAAAAACAAAAATCAATAAAACGCACCAAAGGAGATGATAACCAGAAAAACAAAGGCCGAAATCAGTAAAACTAAACGTGCCAGAGAAGAAAGAAATAAGTTTTTAAGCCCAATTAAAAGTCCAAGATCTCATTTCTAACAAGGCTGAATAAACAATTGGCTTCTGTATTGACAATGTATCTTCACTAGTAAAACTCTCCCCACCTAGCTATCAACCTGATTATTAAATTAGTATCGCTGCTTTCTTTTTTAATGAAAAGAAATGTCACAACAGATAGCAACACTTAGCCTGCTTTAGCCAATCTCAAAAAAATCTGAGAAACGTTAGATCTGGTTAGCACTTGGAGGGAGAATATTAGGAAGTCCAGATCTGTAGCCTAGGTGGTAAAGCAGGGGTGGGTTCTAACTTACCTCACTGCCGGTTCGCTTCCTCCCGTGCCGCAGTGCTGAAAAATCCGAAAAAAATCCCCCCCCCCCAAAAAAGCCAAACACAAGATGGCGATGCATGCACAGTGCCGGAAACTCGGCTTCTGCACATGCGCAGAAGAAAAAAAAACCCGGAAAAAAATTCCCCCCCAAAAAAATAAAAAAAAAAATCCAAAAGAAAGATGGTGGCGCCCACGGGCCGTCACCAACAGAACTGGTTCCGTGACATCACCGTAACATCACCAGCGGGTCGCTACCAGTTCGGGCGAACCGGTGCGAACTGGGAGGAACCCACCTCTGTGGTAAAGTGAAAAATAAATCTGGAAAATTGAAAAATGGCAATATTCTAGCCTACCGTAATTAAGAAAATAATATATATGGAAGTCAGCACCTAGATGATTTTGGCTGAACTTGGAAAGGGAAACGGTGTTAGACCTGATTAGTATTAGAATGAGAGACCAGCAGGTGATACATTGGGAGGTTAAAAAGAAATCATTAAAAAGGCAATTGCGAAGCACTTCCACATTGTTTCCAAGAAAATAACATGGACATATCCATAAAATCCTCAGGAATTGGAATTCAATTTAAGTTTTCCTTACTTACATTCAGAAAAAAAGAGAGAGAAAGTCATAGGGGTATGGATGGGTTCCCTCTTGTAATGAAGCACCGCACTTTTATATATTTGTCTGCTTTTAGGTTTTATTTCTCAAAATGTTGTTATGGGAATGAGGGTTGAGAAAAATAGCAATTTAAAGTCTGTCTGGGGACCCTTGGGGCATACTTAAAGCAAGACACTTGTAAGAAGCCTTTCACAGACTTAACCATTTAAATCCCAAAGGTGTTTTTTTCAAAAGGCAGCTGGACTTTCTTTGTTTTTTTTTTCCTTGAAGACATTTCACTTCTCATCCAAGAAGTTNTTTTGTATGAAAATCTATTCCTCCTCCTACACCATTCCAAGGGTGTTCATCCCAAATTGTATAGCTAAAAGTCTTTAGAGATTCTCAGTCATCCTGGTCCTGGTTGTCCCAAAGGTGTTTTTTTCAAAAGGCTGCTGGTCTTTCTTTGTTTTTTTTTTTCCTTGAAGACATTTCACTTCTCATCCATGAAGCTTCTTCAGAAACTGAAGAAACTTCTTGGATGAGAAGTGAAATGTCTTCAAGAAAAAAAAAAACAAAGAAAGTCCAGCTGCCTTTTGAAAAAAACACCTTTGGGACAACCATGACCTGGGTGACTGAGACTCTCCATAGACATAACCATTTTAGCATTCTTCAGGTGGGAGGCTGACAGTAAACAATTTCAGCCATCAAAATTCACTAGTATGAAGTAGCATGGGCTCCAGCATCTATATCAGGGGTGTCAAACTCAAGGCCCGTGGGCTGGATCCGGCCCATGGGGTGCTTTGATCTGGTCCATAGAGCTGCCCTGGAAACAGTGAAGGACCGGCCCGCGGTGCCTCTGCCAGCAAAAACGGAGCTTGGGAGGGCCGTGCACAGCTGTCCCAGGCTCTGTTTTTGGCCATGACAGCCTCCTGTAGCCCTCTCCCAGCAAAAATGAAGCTGGGGGGGGTGTGCCCAGACGCCCCCGAGCTCCATTTTCGGTGGCAGAGGACTGCAGGAGGTCGTCGCGGCTGAAAATGGGGCCCAGGAGCCCATTTTTGCTGGCAAAGCGCTCGGGCCACCACAGGCACCCATGACATAACTGATGTCATGCTGGCTATGCCCACCCTGGCCACGGTCACCCCGGCCTCCCGAAGTCAAACACAACCCTAATGCAGCCCTCAATGAAATTGAGTTTGATACCCCTGATCTATATGAATGGACGGGCCAGGTCGCTTATAGCCAGTGGGGTCACATTGCTCATCCCTGTCAAAAATGGAACTTTCCAATTAAACTGGGAGCAAACTGGCACTCAGGTGGGTTCTGTCAGGTGCAAGAAACCAGGAGCTAGGATTGAGATAAAAAAACATGGCAAATTTATTCCATACAACCTGTACACAAGAATCTGTTCTACTAACGTCAAGGCGAATTGGCACCAGATGAGAGTCAATAGCCTTCAAAGGGGCAGGACTTAGGTCTCTTATAGGGGTGTAGATTCCAAACAGATGATGCATTTGACCCTGCCCTCAGGCTCCCCCTGGTCATCTCCTACAGGTTCCTGTAAAATATTCATGTGGAAATTATGTACTTCCAAATGAAAAAGAAAAATCTGAAATTAAGCTGAGGTCCATTTTCCAGCCCATCACAGTTCCTAGAATTTGGTCCATATGAAGCCGCTGGCATTGTTATGATCTTATTTGGGAGCTTCCAAAGTTACTTTAGCACCATAATAACCAAGTTTGGAAACTTCCATCTCTGTACCTCCTCATCTTTTCCTCTTTTCCCTTTCCATTAAGAATGTAAACAAAGAAGAGAAAGAGAAAGAAAAAAAATCAGTGCGGTTTCTGGTAAGAGTTGGGTCGGGACATATATTTTTTTCTGTCTGGAGCAAAGATCACACTTTCTTCACCTCGTTTGACAAGTTGAAAGCAGGCAGATTGGCAACTTGTGATGAAATCACTTGTTCCAACAATGTCTGAAGAGAAGGTCAAGGTCTCCTCCCTCTCATAAAAGGGGAAAAAGAAGATCTGGAGCAGGAGTAATTCAAAAGAGGAGGAATTAGATTTCTCTAGCCTCTTTGTATGACAGATCTACTGTGTGGTTTATGTAGTGTGTGTGTGTTTGTACAAATAGGATGCCTACAGAAGGCTGAAAGATTCTCTGCTATAGGCATAGTCCCTCACAGATTCAAACAAGGACATTAAACAAGAGACAAGGCAGATAATGGAGACCTAAGTATGTTGACTCACCTCCAATGGCAGGTTCCATGCGATGTATACATGGGACTTGTAATCATCCATCCACACCTCGGCCACCCGCAGTGCGTTCCTCTTGGTGTAGAAGCCAATGTTATTGTTGTACGGCTTTTTCTTGCGCTCAATGTGGGCCACTCGAGAGCAGGGGAGAACCTCCATGCTGCCACCACACAGCCATACCTGGGAAGATTGCGACAAGGGAGAAAAGACAACAACAGAAAGTCAGTAACTGTAAACATCCCATATTCACATACATCCTAACCAGGGGTGAAATCCAGCAGGTTCTGACAGGTTCTGGAGAACTGGTAGCGGAAATTTTGAGTAGTTCTGAGAACCAGCAAATACCACCTCTGGCTGGCCCCAGAGTGGGGAGGGAATGGGGATTTTGCAGTATCCTTCCCCCGCCACGCCCACCAAGCCACGCCCACCAAGCCACACCATGCCCACCAAGCCACGCCCACAGAACTGGTAGTAAAAAAAATGAATCCCACCACTGATCCTAACCTCCGTCACTACCCTCTAAGCTGGTACCTTTCAGATCCATTTTATTTCCCTAGGACATCTGAAAGATTAGCATTACTCAATGTAAATGAGGTGTATCCAGCAAGCCATGATGGCACAAAAAGGAGAAATATGTATGGTGACTTCCTGCCTAAGCTCTATTCTTTTGTACTTGCATTGGTGCTTTTTCCCCCCCAATAATTTTATTAAGGACTATATTAAACAAGTAAAACCAATACAACAATGTAGTAGAGAAATACATTAAAATTATTTAAAAATTAAAAAAGTGCAGAAGGGCGGGGGGAAACGTCAGATGTGTTAAGGCACTGGATTAGAAACGAGAAGGTAGAGGAACGGGGTGCCAAAAGTTAGTGTATTATCTCCAACATTGTATGACATGTATATGAATGATCAACCAGTCCCCGACAATCACATCTATTCATCTATACAGACAACACAATAGAGGCTGCACCAGGATCAGCTGTTGATGAGATAGCTGGGAAACTCTGGTACCACTTGAGGAATTAGAATGATATTATACCATCAATCATTTGAAGCCCAACCCGAACAAGACCCAAGGGTGTGCTTTCCACCTTCAAAATCGAGATGCAAGGGAAGAGTTGGATGTTATGTGGCAAAGGGAACCAATTACAACACTGTCCAACACCAAAGTATCATGGTGTGACACTCAATGGGACACTCTCTTTTAAACAACATTGCTTCAATACTAAGTCTAAAGCCAGCCTGAGAAACAATATCATCAGGAAAATGATTCACTATACATAGGGAGCTCAGCCATCCACGTTGCGCACATCAGTTTTGGCCCTAAGTGTCTCTGTAGAAGAGCATGCTGTTGGTCTGCAAATAATAATTCTCTATAGAGATTACAATTTTAGGGAGTGGGTCTTTTGGCTTTTCCTTCAATGCTGCTCCAGAGTGGGATGTATCTGCACACGCAAAACAAGTTGACGTTGCCATCAATGAAGCAGTTCATTTAGTGAAAAGATCAGAGGTGGGTTCCTCCCGGTTTGGACCGGTTCGCCCGAACTGGTAGCAACCTGCTGGTGACGTCACGATGACATCACGGATCCGGTTCGGTCTGTGCTGGTCCGTGGACGCCGCCATCTTTTTTTTGAATTTTTATTTTATTTTATTTTATTTTTTTCTTCTTCTGCGCATGTGCAGAAGCTGAGTTTCCAGCACTGCGCATGCGTTGCTATCTTGTTTTTGGCTTTTTAAAAAAAAAATATTTTTTTGCACTGCGCATGCGCGCGTGCACGAAGCGCGCATGCACCCACAAGGCGTGGCCACGTGGCGTGGGAGGAAGCAAACCAGCAGTGAGGTAAGTTAGAACCCACCCCTGGAAAGGATGCCTCTAACCCAGGGGTCCCCAATCTGTGGGCCATGGCCCACTACCGAGCTATGGCCTGTTGGCAACTGGGATGGGTGAGTGGCTGGCCAGTGCGCACGTGTGCAGGCACACTGGACTAGTGTCGTGTGGGCACTAGTGTCACCATGAGCATTGCATGGGTGCTAGTGTCGGTGCAAACATCATGTGGGTGCTAGCATCACACAAGCATCACACAGGTGTGCATGGCCTGGTTTGCATTTCCTGAACACTCATGGCCCCATTTCCACAGGTGCAGGTGCACATAAAGGTGCCTACCCCTCTCCCCCTCCAAGCCGCCAACCCAGAAAGGTTGGGGAACTCTGCTCTAACCTACACCAACTGAGAACTTATAGCCTCTCGTGGGAATTGCCCCACCTAAGATCAGGAGAGAAGTAACAATAAACAATCGATACAAACTCAAGGTAAACTGCTCCAAACTCGATTGCAGAAAATACGACTTCAGCAACAGAGTGGTCAACGCCTGGAATGCTCTACCCGACTCCATTGTTACAGCCTCAAACCCTCACAGCTTCAACCTCAAACTGTCTACCGTGGACCTCACCCCATTCCTAAGAGGTCACAGTCTCCTACTTTCTTTCTAAATGGATTGAAGAACTCAACCAGCTAATGCCAAACTTATGATTATGAATGTTTCTCAATATTTAACATACAATAAGTATTATAAATAAAACACAAAGGGATTGAAAAGATGAGGTATGGTTGAATATTGAGTCCAAAAAAAGGCTATGTTAACAGCTCTGAGCACAATGAAATCTCACAACTCCTGGCTGATTACAAGTGAGCTGAAAAACATCAGTTTCTGCTATCTGCTCACCCAAAAAACAGCTGTCTTATGTACATTTGGGCGATCTCAGGATCTCTCTTTGGTCCAGAGAGAATTTTTGGCAGCCTGGACCCGGCATCCAGCTTTCTTTTGGCTGTAATGTCTCCTGTGATCCACAACAGATCAATTTCCCATTCACCACCAAAAGTGATTCCCTTTTCTACTTGCACTGAGACCTCTTATGTGTCACGTTTTCATTGCAACACCAAATACCTTGTTTAAATTACTTACCAAGAGGGGATGAAAAAAGAGAAGAAATCATTCTCACTAGTACATGATCAGAATGCACAAAAGCTAATATGGCATTCCTGAGATTCTGTCAGACCTCCTGTTCAATGAGGGACCTACAAAGTGAGATGTACCTCCGCTTAAATACTAAGGCTGTTCAACACTTCAGATTCATGAACAAATAGGAAAGGGCATGACAGCTTTAAGGTGTTGCCAACAGGTGTGTCAAACCCAGGCCTCCAGTGAAATCCAATTGAGTCCAATATCTATGGAGATTCTCAGTCATCCAGATCATGGTTGTCCCAAAGGTGCTTTTTCAAGAGGCAACTGGACTTTCTGTTTGTTTGTTTTTAAATGTTTCGCTTCTCATCCAAGAAATATAAGCTCTGAAGAAACTTCTTGGATGAGAAGCAAAACGTCTTCAAAGAAAAACCAGAAAGTCCAGTTGCCTCTTGACACCTTTGGGACAACCAATTGAGTCCAGTTACAAAGAATTTGCTTATACCTAGTAGACAAAATCTTACCAGATTACAGCTATAACCTTTTCACTGTAGGAGATGACCAGGTGAGCCTGAGGGAGGGGTCAAATGCATCATCAGTCTCAATTCCCTTTGCGCCCACAAGAGATCTAAGTCCAGGCATCTTGAATTCCTCTGATTCTTATCTCCCGCTCATTTCCTTTGACCGTTAGTAGTTCAGATTCTTGTAAAGAGCATAAGCTTGCAATAAACCTTTATATTCATTTGAACTTCCTGGACTTCTGATTTTCCCATGCTTGATATTCACCTAATAGATATATCCTGGGAGATTCAGGCTACCCTGAACTTTTTCCTCCCTTCTCCATCCAGTTCAGGACTATGCAGTCTCTTGTATGGGGCCCCTCTCTGGGAATGTGCAGTGCCATTGCTGACATTTCCCCTATCTCAGAGGTCCTCAACCCCTGGGCTGCGGCCCACTGCCAGACCATGGCCTATTCAGAACTGGGCCGTGCAAGAGGCAGGCTGTCATGCACAGGTGTGTACAACTCAACTTGTGCGCACATGCACAGCTCAACTTGCACAAGTGGCAGGTCGGCGTGCATATGCATGCCGAGCTCGACTTGCAGTCAAGCTGCGTGTGTATGCACATACATGCATGCCAGCCCACCGCTCACCCAAGTTGAGCTGCTTGTGTGTGCACGCCGGGCCCCCCACTTGCATGGCCCGGTTCTCTTCTCCCCCCTAGCCAGGCCACCAAGCCACAAAGGTTGGGGGACCACTGCCCTATCTCCTTCTTCAACCACACATTCCATCACAGGGTTTATGCTCCAAAAGGCCCTTTTGGGAATCAAATCAGGCACCGTGTGGCTCTATTAGCTCTCCTCCAAAAGAGAATGCATTGTCTTTAGACAGCATCTGCCCCACTGTTGAACAGCTGCGGTCATTAAAGACCTTTGCTTGATGTTACCCCAAAACTGTTCCCCTGTGGTGTCCATCCTTTAATTCTGAACAAATGAACAATGGAAAATAAATCTACCCTTTCTTCCAGCTGACAGCCCTTCAGATGTTTTAAGACAGCATCCATAGCATCCCTTAACCTTGTCTTCTCAAGCGTAGTACATAGCCAGCTCTTTCCACCATTCTTCCTTTGATTGATTTCAAACACTTTAGCATCCTAGATGCTTATCTCCGGACCTTCAGAAGTAATCACTGAACGTCACACCTTCAAGTAACAGTTTGATCCCTTTGCTGACTAGCCCAGTAGAGGTAACAAGCTACTCCACTATAGCTGGGCCAATATTCATTTCAGAACTTCTGTTAGAAAGTGATTCCGTCAATGTAATAATCTGGTCCAAATCAAAGTTCTGAACTGAGTTGAAAAATAAAATTGAATCAGGTGACTCATTCAACCTGGAAATAAGGAGAAATTTTCTGACAGTGATGCAATCAACCAGTGGAACAGCTTGCCTTCAGAAGTTGTGGGAGCTTCATCACTGGAGGCTTTCAAGAAGAGACTGAACTGCCATCTGCAGAAATGGTGTAGGGTCTCCTGCTTGGGTGGGGGGTTGGACTAGATGACCTACAAGGACCCTTCCAACTCTGTTAATCTGTATCTGTATCTGACTCCAGATTGAATTGAAAAACTACATATCCCAGCAGCATTTTGATGGACTCTTGTGTACATGCAAAACAATAGTGGGTTCTAAAACCCTTTACTACTGGTTCGCGCGTGCGCTCCCGATGTTTCTGTGCATGCGCAGAAGCATCCCGGGCGGGTGGGCGGAGCCTCTCACCGCCACCACTACTGGTTCTAAGAACCGGTCCGAACCGGGAACAACCCACCGCTGATGCAAAAGCATTTTTCTGAACAGAATTCTTGGAACCGACTTGCAAATCTGAATTGGTTTGGCTGAATCAACAGGGAAATTTCAATTGGATTGATGTGATTTTTCAAATTGAGTCACCAATGCAATTGTGGATGATTCATGCCTCCCCAATCTCCACCAGACATAATGGGAAAATAATCTTTTTCCTCACCTAGAATACCCCAAGACACAACAGCGCTATTATTTTTGTCCGTGTAAGTGTGATTTGCAACATTTATTATGAAAGGTTTGCTTGTAACAACGTGGAAATAAACTGTGTTCTGTGATGCGGTCGGGAAGGAGGGGGCTTTGATCAAAATATTCTGAAGAGGATCCATATGCACATATAGGCTTGTCCTCGACTCACAACAATTCATTTAGTGACCATTCAAAGTTACAACGGCACTGAAAAATGGTCACACGACCGTTGCAGCATTTCCATGATCACATGATCAAAATTCAGATGCTTGACAATTGGTTCATATTTATGACAGTTGCAATGTCCCCGGGGTCACGTCATCATCTTTTGCGACCTTCTGACAAACCAAGTCAATGGGAAAGCCAGATTCCTAACAGTACTAACTTAAAACCTGCAGTGATTAATTTAACAACCGTGGCAAGAAAAGACGTAAAATGGGGCAAAACTCACTTGACAAATGACTCGCTTAGCAATAGAAATTTTGGCCTCAGTTGTGGTTGTAAGTTCGAGGTCTACCTGTATATGGTTGTGGAATATAGTAAGGAGGTGGATTCCCAGGAGGGAGGGGCTGCATTCCAGAGGTGGAAGAGGCAACTCAGCCCAGATATTAAGTGTGGGAGAAAGGAGGTGAAGACAGCACCTCCCTAATAGGTTTTTTTTTGTAGATGCTGATTACTATCAGTAATCTGTCCTTGGTCTGTGTGAATTTTTTGTCTATAGGTGTGAAACAATGAAGAACGTAGCTTGGAAGAATCATAATTAATTTGGAGCCTGGTCCATACACAAAAACACACACTGGCTATTTCACCCCTCCATTTTATCTCCCCTGCCAATTTTCTCTTCCTAATGTTCATTTCTCTCCACACTTTTTTTCTGTCTTTCTTGTTATCAGGTATGGACACAGGCCTCTTATAGTGCTGTCTCTCCTCTTTAAATTTTTAAAGGAGTTGAACTGCAATACAGAGCAAAGCTGTACGTGCACTTTGCAACTTCCTATCTTAGAAGAGGCTCCAGGAGAAGGTAGATGGGGCTGACAGGAAAGCTTCTGAACTTAATTTTGTTACAGAAGTGTGGTGCCAAAGATGTGTGGTGTTGCATTTGGAAGCCGTGTGTCTTGAGGTGGGGGAAAGATTTGCAGGATTGCACACTGCATCCAAGCCCATGTTTGATTCCACACCTTCCCAAGAAATAGATTGCTGTCATTCCTTTAACTACAAAGCGGGAACAAAGAACTCACCTTTTGGATCTTGAAGGACTCAGCCTCAAGGTGTGTTGGTGGAAGATAAGACCAAGCAGGAACAAATACAGCCAAACTGACTCTGACAATTACACGGCCTCAAATATGTATGAAATCAAATGCAGAAGTGACTGGGCAGATAACATGAATGCTATAAAGGGGGAGAGGAGGAGGAGGAGGAGGAGGAGGAGGAGGAGGAGGAGAAGGAACAACTGAATGTTCAATAAAGTTGACTTGTTCACACCAGGCCTATACAAGTGACGATGTACAGGTATTCCTTGACTTATGACCGTAATAGATCCTGCCCATTTCGGTCATAAATTGTGATGGTCATAAAACAGGTGATCATAAAATCAACCAGATTTTACCATATTTTTTGGCAGCAGATGTTAAGTGATTCACCATGGTTGTTAAGCAGGGGTGGGTTCTAACTTACCTCGCTGCTGGTTCGCTTCCTCCCGCGCCGCATGGGCGCGCCTCATGGGCGCACGCGCACATGCGCAGTGCCAAAAAATTTTTTAAAATCCAAAAAAAAAGCTGAAAACAAGTTGGTGATGCATACGCAATGCCGGAAACTCGGCTTCTGCGCATGCGCAGAAGAAAAAAAATTAACCCCCCTCCAAAAAAAAATTTCAAAAAAAAAAATCCCCCCCCCAAAAAGATGGCGGCGCCCACGGACCGGCACTGACTGAACCGGCTCTGTGACATCACCGTGACATCACCAGCGGGTCACTACCAGTTCGGGCGAACCGGTCCGAACCGGGAGGAACCCACCTCTGTTGTTAAGTGAATTTGCAGTGATTAAGCAAATCCACTGTTTGCCGTGGAGTGATTTTGCTGAAAACCAGAAATAAAGGCCGTTTTTTTTAAAAAATAAAAAAATAAATGAAAATAGTCAAAAAGAAAAATTTGAGATTTTCTACCCCAACCAAGCTGTAGGAACATAGTAAGTGTAGATACAGATCTCCAAGAAAGTAAGATTCTAAGAATGAAGATAATGAATATGTATCTTCCAATATTAAAAATTCTACCCTGCCTAGAATAACAGTGAATTGTAACTCCCATCTTTCTAGCCTATGGCCATTTACCTAGTGGCTAATGTGCTCCGGATAAAGCTGGATATAGATTTAATTCATTAAGACAGGTTACTCTAACCACAACGTTCAAGGTTGACATCTACATTCTACTCTCCTTTTTATCACTAAGAATATTACAAAACAGTCTGTCCTTGAAAAAAAACCAAGAGATCTATTTCCTACCCACCACCCTTCTGCATAAACACATTTTTCCCCTAGAAAATCCTAAGAATAGGAACTAAGACCTTGGGA
Source organism: Thermophis baileyi (assembly GCA_003457575.1). Classification (NCBI taxonomy): domain Eukaryota; kingdom Metazoa; phylum Chordata; class Lepidosauria; order Squamata; family Dipsadidae; genus Thermophis; species Thermophis baileyi. Next base: position 186,952 of record QLTV01000810.1, read on the forward strand.
GGCTTTTGTTATTGTTGTTAATTAGTTAGTTAATTAATTTTATAGCACCCTAAATTGAAGAAATATGTAGAGCTGGGGAGGAATAAGCATAGAAAACAGAGACGGCTTTTGCATCTCCTTCCGTGAGAATCCCATCAACTTCCGCGCTCAAAAGGATAATTTCTTGTCATGAAACACAAGCTCTAAATTCACCCCAAACCTTTTGTCCAGGTGTCACCTACCACAAGGGCCTACAACCGTTGGCCTAATTTGAAAAGTCTTCTGCAAATAATCTATTGAGACCTCTTAGAAAAGCAAATTTTCCTGCCTGGCGGCATCAACAGATAAAAAACAGGAATGAAGGAGAGAAGATGGAAGTCAGTTTAAGAAATGGAAAGGACGGAGGAGGGGGGAATGCAGAATAGAGAGAGAGAGAAAAATGTCAGGGATAATGGATAACCCCATCAGTGTGAGCAAGCAAATGGATATGTCAGAGACGGAGCGAATACTTAGCAGATCTGCAGATGATATAAAATTGAGGGGAATAGCCCACACCACCCAAGACAGAAATAACATTGCAAATGACCCAGATAGAATACAGAAATGAGCAGGAAGCACAGAAGGACATGTTTTATAGAAGGAAGTGCAAAGTTCTTCGCTGACAGAAGAAAAGTGAAATGGCTTAGTAAATGGGGTTTGAGGAAAAGGTAGTAGTTGATGATGTAATTGCAAAGGAAGCCAATGCATTTTTTTTTTTTGGGCTGGATCAACAGAAGTATACTTTTCAGCTCGACAGGAAGCAACACAGGTAATCCTGGACTTACGACCACAATTGAACCCAATGTAGGACAGTTGTCAAGTCAGCCTTGCCCCATTTTACGACCTTTCTTGCCACCCTTGTTAAGTGAATCATTGCAGTTGTTAAGTTAGTAACTTGGTTGTAAAGGGAACCTGGCTTCCCCATTGATTTTTGCTTGTCAGAAGGTTGCAAAAAGAAAAGGGATCACGTGATCTTGGGCAACAACAACCGTTACAAGTGGTCAAGTATCCGAATTTTGATCACGTGACCACGGGGATGCTGCAACAGTTGTAAGTGTGAAAAACGATTATAAGTCACTTTTTTCAGTGGCCGTTCTAACTTCAAACGGTCACTAAATAGCAATAGCAATAGCACTTAGATTTATATACCGCTTCACAGTGCTTTACAGCCCTCTCTAAGTAGTTTACAGAGTCAGTATATTGCCCCCAACAATCTGGGTCCTCATTTTACCCACCTCAGAAGCAGGGGTGGGTTCCAAATTTTTTTACTACCACTCTGTGGGCGTGGCTTAATTTTGTGGGAGTGGCTTGATGGCCATGTGACTGGATGGGAGTGGCTTGACAGCCATGTGACTGGGTGGGAGTGGCTTGGTGGTCGTGTGACCAGGTAGGAGTGGCCAACTTGTAAAATGTGGTGAAAAAGTGACTTATGACTATTTTTCACACTTAATGACTGTCGGTCGTTAAGTGTGAAAAATGGTCATAAGTCACTTTTTTTACTGCCATTGTACCTTTGAACG
>QLTV01000810.1:188854-212648 GCA_003457575.1 Thermophis baileyi
ATAAAGGCGAATCTTTGTAGCTCAGGGTTGAAATGAAGGTTCCTTAGTGCTCTCTGAGCTTGGCTGTTTTCTTGCAGATGTTTCATTACCTAAACTGCTGAGCACTGATGATGTTGCCTAAGGATGTGTATCAGGGGTGGGTCCCGGATTTTCTTACTGCCGGTTCACTCAGGGACGTGCCACATGGGCGCACGCGCATTATGCGCCATGAGGGCGGGTCATGGGTATGCGCGCAGGCGCAGTAAAAAAAAAGCTTCTGTGCATGCGCAGAAGCAAAAAAACAAGATGTCGGTGCCATAGGCGCCGCCGAGAGAACTAGCTTGGGGGCGTGGCAGGCGTGGGTCACTACCGGTTCTAGAGACCCACGCCGCCACGTTACTAACGGTTCGGGCGAACCGGTCCGAACCTGTAGGAACCCACCCCTGCTCAGAAGGATGGAAGGCTGAGTCCACCTTGAGCCTGGTGAGATTTGAACTGCCAAATTGCAGTCAGCAGAAGTAGCTTGCAGTACTGCACTCTAACCACTTGCGCCACTGAGGCTCTTATGGTTTGTAAGTTGAGGACTGCCTGTTTGGTTCTGGTCCCAGTTCTGGTCATGATTTTGAAGAAGGATGTACAGAAACTGCAGCAAAAGGCAACCAAAAGGACCAGGAACCTAGAAATGAATTTAGAGCTACTGTAGTTTATACAATGCATGCCAATCAATATAAAATTGAACGTGTATAAAATAATGGTACGCCCAGTAGCTTTATATGGTGCTGAGTGCTGGCCAACCACCAAATGCATTGAGCGCTCTTTACATGCCATGGAGATGTGGATGCTTCATTGGTTGTTAGGTGTTTCTCTTCTTGACCATGTCAGTATGGCAACAAAAGGGCACTGCGCCAATACCTGAGAAAATGCAGGAGAAATGCCTACAGAGCTATAGCCATGTCCTACAAGCAGCACCCCACACCATTGCCTGCATCCCTTTCCACTTTAACAAGGGCCCACATAGAAGGCCAAAGCAAAGATGGCACCACACAATAAATGCAGACATGAAAATTGCCCAGTTGGATCCAAATGCTGCATTTGATCATGCGAGATGATTGTGCAAGACGGCTGCCACAAAGAAGAGGGGGTCAACCTACTTAAATATGAGCCAGCAGTGTGCTGCAGCTGCCAAAAAAGCCAACACAGTCCAAGGCTACATTAATAGAGGGATAGAATCGAGATCACATGAAGTGTTAATACCACTTTATAATGCCTTCGTAAGGCCACACTTGGAATAGTGGCATCCAGTTTTGGTTGCCACGATGTAAAAAAGATGTTGAGACTCTAGAAAGAGTGCAGAGAAGAGCAACAGAGATGATTAGGGGACTGGAGGCTAAAACATATAAAGAATGGTCGCTGAAATTGGGTATGTCTAGTTTAATGACAAGAACTAGGTGTGACATGATAGCAGTATTCTAATATCTCAGGGGCTGCCACAAAGAAGAGGGAGTCAAGCAGTAATGGGTTGCAAATCCCATCGCTACCAGTTCGCGTGCATGCTTGCACGCGCATGCACGCAACACTTTTGCGCATGCGCAGAAGCAACTGGGTCAGGTGGGCGGAGCCTCTCGCCGCCGCCGCTACCGGTTCATAGATCTAGACCGTACCGGTAGCAACCCACCGCTGGAGTCAAGCTATTCTCCAAAGCACCTGAAGGCATAACAAGAAGCAATGATGGGAAGTAATGAAGGAGAGAAGCAACCTGGAACTAAGGAGAAATTTCCTGACAGTTAGAACAATTACCGTACTTTTCGCACTATAAGATGCTCCAGACCATAAGACGCACCTAGCTTTTGGGGAGGGAAAAAAAAATCTGCCTCTGCCTCCCAGCAATTTACCTCCTTGAAGCAAACAGCAAACAGCCTGGTCAGCTTCAGCAGCTGATTGGCAGTTGAATCAGCCTCCTGGAATACCGCTGATCAGCTGTTCCAGGCTGCGCAGATCGCTGCCGCCCATTGCCGCTGCCGTTGCCATCCATCGCTGCTTCTGCCTATTGCCACCTCCATGCGCCCCATTTTCGGCCTCCGCACGCCCTGTTTTTGGCCTCTGCGCGCCCTGTTTTCACCCTCCACACGTCCCGTTTTTGGCCCGTTCCAGGCGGTGGCAATTGCTGCCGCCTATTGCTGCCTATCGCTACCGCCACTGCTGTTTGGTAGTGATAGGCGGCGGCGGCGATCCCCTCTGCCTGGAATGGGCTGAAAACAGGACGCGTGGAGGGCAAAAATGGGGCGCACGGATGCCGAAAACAGGGTGTGCGGATGCCAAAAACAGGATGCGCGGAGGCCAAAAATGGGGCACATGGAGGCAGCAATAGGTGGTGGCGATGGGCAGCGACAGTGGTGAAGGGCGGCAGCAAAGGGTGGGGGCTGGCGGGTGGACGGGGCTTCAGCAACATTCGCTCTATAAGACGCACAGACATTTCCATCCACTTTTGGAGGGGAGAAGTGTGTCTTATAGACTGGAAAATACGGTAATCAATGGAACAATTTGCCTCCAGAAATGTTTAAGAGGAGATTGGACAACCATTTGTCTGAAGTGGTATAGGGTTTCCTGCCTGAGCAGGGTGTTGGACTAGGAGACCTCCAAGGTCTCTTTCAACTCTGCTATTCTATCCTGTTCTGTTCTGTTCTGTTCTGTTCTGTTCTTTCTACTCTACTCTACTCTACTCTACTCTACTCTACTCTACTCTACTCTACTCTACTCTACTCTCTCCAAAGCACTAAAGGCAGGACAAAAAGCAATAGATTGAAACTAATAAAGGAAAGAACCAACCTAGAACTAAGGAGAAATTCCTTGACAATTAGAACAATTAATCAGTGTTAACAATTAATCAAACTTGCCTCCAGAAGTTGTGGATGCTCCAACACTGGAAGTTTTTAAGAAGAGATTGGACAACCATTTGTCTGAAATGGTGTAGAGTTTCCTGCTTGATCAGGGGGTTGCACTAGAAGACCTCCAAAGTCTCTTCCAACTCCTGCACCTGCAGGAATAATGCTAGAAAGATGATGATGACGTAGCTCATTCACATTTTTGTAGCCTGGTTCTGATAGGCCTAAATGAAATCATGTGAAGTGAAACGTTCCCATGAAATGGGAACATTTAGCCTTGAGCAGACAAGTCCCAAAGGAGAGGCAGTGGTGTTTTTCAGGAACTAGAAAGGATGGCTCATAAAAGTCAATGTCTGGACATAATTGTTCCAGAAAATGGGACACCGACTAATGAGTTTTACAGGAAAGCGAAGCCCCACTGGAAATTAAAACTGAAACCCTTTCCTACCAGTAAAAACAGTTCAACGTTTCAACCAATTATCCAGCAAAGTAGTCAGCTCTTCTTTCACTGGACATGTTCAGGTTGACACCAGGCACTTATCTGAATTGGATGCTTTGATTTAGATTTCCTCCCTGAGCAAAAGATTGGGCTCAATGGCTCTTAAACACCTCTCCTTTATCTCCCTCTATTATCCAGCCACTGCTTTCCAGCCTTGAGTGACACATAGGTCTCTTTAGGTAAATCCCAAGGGAATGGATCATAGTGTTGAAAGGGACCTTGGAGGTCATTTACCCAAATCTCATGCCCTAAGCAGGATCCATGAGAGCAGGCCTTATAGAAGACTAGCTGTCCTCTGTTTGAAGGCCTCTAAGCAGGGGTGGGCTGCTGGGGGTTCGCACGGGTTCAGGAGAACCTCTAGCTAAGATTCTGTTGTGACCCAGCGCGGCAAGCCCCCAGGAAACGATACACACACACTGTTTCCCAAAACAAAGAAGACTTTACCACTAATAAATGCAGCTTAGTAGTAAGTTGGTTACAGGTTTTTCACCATAGTTCTTGTTGAAAATCACAGAACACTTTGGCCGGGATTCCAAATACAAAACTACAAACAGGTCATTAAGTCCATAAATTATCCTCACTTGCTGGAGTTGGCCAAGAGCCCAGACTGGAGTTATTCCAAAGTTCAAACAGCAGCCAGGCAAAATACTTGCATTGTTTCCAGCAAGAGTTTCCGCTGTGATGCAACCTTAAATAGTCTTAGGGTGTGGCCCCTCTGCCTGCAGGTTTACATGTGAGACCTCCTCCTACAGAGCCACTCTTGCCGGCTAGCTGCCCTGCGTGCCCTAGCATCAATCAGAGGCTCCTCCTCTTCACTGGAGTCACTTAACTCCTGCTGGGGAGGTGCAGAAGGCCCTGGTTGATTATCGTCCTCTGGCCCTGCGTCCTCCTCGGTCTCGGACTCAGGTGCCGGAGATACAGACTGATCTTGCCACCCCATGGTCGGTTCTTGGTCTTCCGGATCCATGAGCAGCTGCGCGGGACTTGGGCAAGCCACAACAGATTCTGTGCAGTTTGGAGAACCCCCAAATCCCACTCCTGGCTGGCCCCGCCCACCCGTCCCCTCCCCTCCCAGGAGTCTCCACGCGGCCTGTTTTGGATGCCAGGTAAGTGCACGGGGAGGCTCAGGGAGGGTGAAAAACAGGCCTACCGTATGTTCGGGAAACGGGCCTGTTTCCGGCCTCCAGAGGGCTTCCGGAGCCTGGGGAGGCCGTTTTCACTCTCCTGGAGGCTTGAGGAAAGCCTCTGGAGCCCGGGGAGGGCAAAAACACCCTCCCCCCGCTGTGGTGCAGGAGGCAGACTAGGCCACGCCCACCATGGCCACGCCCACCCAGCAACCGGGCAGAGAACCCCTTGCTAAAAATTTTGAAGCCCATACCTGCCTCTAAGGGGAAACAATGCACCACTTCATTTGATAGTCGATTTTACTGGCTGATACAGATTGTCTTCAACTTACCATCCCAATTGAGACCAGAATTTCTGATGATACGCAAGGCAGTTGTTAAGAGATTTTATTACCTTTTTTGCCATGGCTGTTAAGCAAATCCCCGCAGTTATTAAATGAATATCATGGCCATTAAGTGGATCTGGCTCCCCCCCCCATTGACTTTGCTCGTCAGAAGCCAGCTGGGATGATCACAATTGGTGATCACATGATCCAGAGATGTTGGAATTGCTCTGAATACATGCCAGTTGCCAAGAGCACAAATTTTGATCACGTGTCTGTGGAGATGTTGTAATAGTCATTAGTGTGAGGACTGGTCATAAATCACTTCTTTCAGTGCTACAGTAAGTTTAAACAGTCGCTAAACAACTGCTATAAGCCAAGTACTACCCTTCATATAGTGAGCTTCTCCTGAGCCTGAACTTCCTTCTATTTTTTAACCCATTTATTCTGGTTCTGTCCCCTGGATCTGTAGAAAATGTCTACTCTCTTTTCTGAGCTGTGGTGGCACAGTGGTTAGAATGCAGTACTTGCAGGGCTAACTCACTGCTCACTCCAGCAGTTTGATCCTGATGAGCTCAAGGTTGACTCAGCCTTCTATCCTTCCGAGGTCAGTAAAATGAGGACCCAGATTGTTGGGGGCAACTGTTGCTGACTCTGTAAACCACTTAGAGAGGGCTGTAAAGCACTGTAAAGTGGTATGTAAGTCTAAGCGCTAGTGCTATTTCTGGGCAACGAGCTTCGAATGTTTGACGAATGAAATCATATCTCCCATCAACCATCTTTTCTCTAAAATACAACCCAAACCCCCAAAATTTTAACCTTAAACTGTCTATTGTTGACCTCACCCCATTCCTAAGAGGTCTGTAAGGGGCGTGCATAAGCGCACCAGCGTGCCTACCGTCCCTGTCCTAATGTTCCCTTTTATTCGTAAACATCTCATGTATTCATAATCATGTTTATACATTTCATGTACTCACAATCATGTTTATAATTTTATTTGTATATGCTTGACAAATAAAATAAACAAACAAACAAATAATATTTAGATTCTTTCACTCCTTGGTTGTCCAAGCAAACGGCATCTTGTTGTCCTACTCTAATGTCCGCAATTTTATCACTTCTCTTTTTGAACTCTAGTGACCAGCAATGGACTTAGTATTCTTAAGTTGAATCTGACCAGGCAGAATAGAATAATTACTTCTTATATTCTAGACTCTGCATCCTGGGATAACATTTACCCTTTTAGCAGCTGGTGGCTCATGTTCAAGTTGACAAGAACACCTAGAACCTTTACACAAGTCCTGCTGACAAACCTTTTCTGTATTTTCATTTTTTCCTACCTGGAGGCAAAGCTTCACACTTCCTCCTATTGTATTTCATACTATTCAATTAGCCTATTGTTCAAGCCTGTTTAGATCTTTCTGAATCTTTTCTCTTTCTTTTAAAGTATTAACCACCAGCTTTGTATCATCTCCACATTTGATTGGCATTCCTCATCCAAACCACTGGTAACAATGTTGAACAGCAAAGGACCCAGGATAGAACCTTGTGGCACTCCATTCATCACTTCCTGCCAAGTTGGTCAGACCACTAACAAGCATTTATTAGGTGTGATGATTGAGTAGTTGTGAGCCCATCCAACAGTAGTGTCATCCAGCCCATATTTAACCATTTTATACCTCCCCTCCCCTTATGGTGCTGGCGTAAATTATTGTGTAACCCATGGACAGCCAGAGCAACCAACAGAGAGGCACTGAATGTATAAAACCAGAAACATCACTAGAAGCCCAAATCACATGACCACATCTGATTTACTTTGGCCATGTCATGCATGCAAATTTATTGGAGAAGTCAGTAATGCTAGGAATGGTTGGTGGCAGGGGTGAAATGCTCCCGGTTCGCTCGTACCTGTCAGTCGCCATAGAGCCAGTCGCCAAGGTAGTGTGAGGTGCCGCCCACCCGCCTGGACACCGCCCGGATGCCGCCATTTGGGTTCTTTTACCCTCTGCTCATGCGCAAAGCGTTCTGTGCATTCGCAGATGGTAAAAGAACCCAAATGGCAGCATCCGGGTGGTGTCCAGGCAGGTGGGCGGCACCTCGCACTACCTTGGCGACCGGCTCTACGGCGACCGACAGGTACGAGCGAACCGGGAGCATTTCACCCCGGTTGGTGGAGCAAACAAAGAACTCACTGACTTTGTACCATCAAAGCTGATACAAAGATGAACACACAACAACTGAAAGAAGCTGTGCTTGATAGGGTAACATGGAGAGCACTTGCCTATAAAGTCACCAAGAGTCAGACAAAACTCAACAGTTAAAACTACTACCTATCTCCCCTCTTGTAGAATCATCTCTTGCCAAAAGTAAAATCACTATCTTTTGAGCTTGGTCACTCAACAGCGAGACACTGGTGAAGCGGGCACAGCAGCATCTGCATTTTCTGTGTCATATGAGAAAAGTACACCTTCCTTCCCCTGTCCTTACCACTTTCTATAGAGGGACGATCGAGAGCATCCTGTCATATGGCATTACTGTCTGGTTTGGAAGCATTACTGCTTCAGACAGGAAGGCGGTGCAGAGAGTGGTGAGGATGGTAGAAAAGATTATTGGCAGTTCACTCCCTTCCATCCAAGACATGGCACATACTGTACGTGATGCTTGAGCAGGGTCTGCAGGATTGTCTGGGATGCTACACATCCTCTTCATGGCCTATTTTCCTGGTTACTTTCTGGGAGGAATCTTTGTGGTATCCGAAGCAGAATATCCAGATTCAGTCACAGATTGGTTCCATACAATATCAACCTTGTGATCTCCCAAGCTTCCTCTTTCCGCTATGTATTCAAAATGGACAGTGATTAACATTTATATGTATGGGTGTAGGTATATACATATGTATGTATATAGCCGTGATGGCGAACCTATGGCACGCATGCCACAAGTGGCATGTGGAGCCATATTGGGCAAGTGAGCTCAGGTCCGGCGCGCAAGTGAGCACTGGCCAGCTGATTTTTGGGCCTTCTGGGCCCACTGGGAGTCAGGAAACAAGCTGTTTCCAGCTTCTGGAGGGGGTGGGGAAGGCCCGTTTTTTGTGGAGGGGGTGGGGAAGGCCCGTTTTTTGCTCTCCCCAAGCTCCAGAGCCTTTCTAGGAGCCGGGGGGGGCGAAAACGGCCTTCACCACCCACCCGGAGGTCCTCTGGAGGCCGGAAACGTTCCATTTGCCAACTTCCGGTTGGACCGGAAGTCCCGTTTTTTTGCTCTCCCCAGGCTTCAGAGCCTTTCTAGAAGCATGGGGAGGGCGAAAACGGCCTCCCCCCCGGAAGCCTTCCGGAGGCCAGAAATAGCCCATTTCCCAACTTGAAACGGGCCATTTCTGGCCTCCGGAGGGCCTCCGGGGGGGAAGGCCGTTTTCGCCCTCCCCAGGCTCCTAGAAAGGCTCTGAAGCTGGGGAGAGTGAAAAACGGGTGTGCCATTGCATGCCGGGAGCGGGGGGAGGGTGTCATGCACGCATGCACGGGGGGTGCATGGAATTATGGGTGTGGGCATGCACGTGCGTGACCCCCCCCTGCGCTCCCCCCCCTTTTGACACACGAACCAAAAAAGGTTCGCCATCACTGGTATATAGCATGTCTATATGTGTGTTATGTATGTGTACATAACGTGAGAGCAGGCAACAGAATTTCATTTTTAATGTGTGCCAGAGTGCCCACAGTAAAAAATGACAATAATGGTTATCTTATATTTTCTATTAATGTCGGTATTTGAAAAGTTTTTGTAAACCTGATGATCTAGGAAAGCATTCAGAGATTGAGATGCTGATGGTGTGCCTATCTACTGATAGTTGTGTGTTTTTATCCATCAGTGGAGAGGAATGCCCACCACAAGAGGAAAGTAGATTGTAGCATTGTTCCCCCAAAGTTGCTTTTTTCAAGAGGCAACTGGACTTTCTGGTTTTTCTTTGAAGACATTTTGCTTCTCATCCAAGAAGCTTCTTCAGCTCTGACTAGATGGTGGGGAATGGAAGGATTTATACTCCTTGCAGACAGCTGGTCATTTGCATCCTTTTAGAACAGGACTGTGTTGTAGATTGGAGATAGATGATGTTGTTTCCCTCCCCCTCTGTTGAGAGAGGGCTGTTCAATTTTGACATAGATGGCCTCTTTAACCCCTCTTTCAAACCAGCAATCCTCTCTGTCCAAAATCTCTAATCTATCTCCAATCTACAACACAGTCCTTTCAGCAGTTCCAAGAAGGGTCAATACCAATTTGCACCACTCAGGTGACCCTGAGGACACAGATAAACCTCCAAGTGCTTCAACGACCCACTAAAAGAATGCAAATGTCCAGTTGTCTGCAAGGAGTATAAATCCTTCCATTCCCCACCATCCAGCCAGAGCTGAAGAAGCTTCTTGGATGAGAAGCAAAACGTCTTCAAAGAAAAACCAGAAAGTCCAGTCGCCTCTTGAGAAAAAAGCACCATTGGGACAACCATGGCCTGAATGACTGAGAATCTCCATAGACATTTAGCATTGCACTGTTTCGTCTCCATAGGATTTCTGTGCTAAGCTTTCCTTCTTCTTTTCTTTTTATCTATCACATCCTGTAATGATATGCGAAAATGACCTTGGGAGACAGGAAGAAAAGCTGCACAGTAAACAACCTCTCCACTGGTGTAGATCCCACTGATAGTTGTGTGTTCTTATTGTTATTGTGTACTTGGATTGTGTCTATCTATATGCTTCTTTTGTGTGGTTATCTATTTCTGCTTATGTAAGCTGCTTAAACTCATTTTGAATTCAGTGGCAGACAGGAAGGCAGGACTGATTCTAGGTAAGCTGCACTCTACTCTCCCTTAAAAAACATCCAGTAAATGGGAACTCACTACCTTTGTGGGTAATTGGTTCCACCATTCAATTGTTTGTTGATTTACTTATTTATCAAATTTATCAAAAGGGGATTCTGGGCGGTATACATCAACAGTAACTATTCTCACCATTAAGAAATTTTTCCTAACTTTCAACCAGAAAGTATAACTTAAATCCATTATTCCTTATCCTGTTCTCTGGGATGACAGAAATCTTGGTCTTCTTCATTGCATTTAGCTTTCAGGTGTTCAAAGTAGCAATAGCAATAGCACTTAGACTTATATACCGCTTTACAGAGCTTTACAGCCCCTCTCTAAGTGGTTTACAGAGTCAGCATATTGCCCCCAACAATTTGAGTCCTCATTTTACCCAACTCGGAAGGATGGAAAGCTGAGTAAACCTTGAACCTGGTGAGATTTCAACTGCCAAATTGCAGGTAGCTGGCAGTCAGCAGAAGTAGCCTGCAGTACTGCACTCCAACCACTGTGCCACCATGGCAAGTACATTGCAATAAACAAGGACATACATTCAGTTTTGCAGCTACTAAGATTGTTGGACGAGCAGGCACAAAAACAGCCAGGGAAGTGATTGAAGCCTGGGAAACAGGCCCCACATCAGTCAACAGGAGTGCTGATTTACCACCAGCTTATCAAGCAAAGGCTTGGCAGCACAAGGAAACAACAGCCAATGATGTAATAGTCAGCGAACAACACTCCAATCGACATCTAAAAAGCCACACATAACAAGCACCATATAAATACCACACACAGAATAGCCCAAAGCACACTCTGCTAGAGAGAAGTTCCCTGAGGATGGGCTCCAGCAAAGGATGAAAGCTTGGAAGACTAAACCTCTGATCCCGGTGACCAACCCAGATTGGATCCTGTTCAACGCGTGCTGTTATCTTCCCCCCGATCTGCTCCAGGTTAAACCTAACCACTTCTTTCAATATCTTGATTTTCTTTCTGCCTTTCTCTAAAACTTGTTTGTCTGAATCCTTCTTAATGGATTTTAAAAGAAATGTATTTTCCCCCCTTTCTGTCTTTTCCATTCTGAATTCCCCTTCTTCCAAAGAACAAATGGAAGAAATTTAAAAGAGTGGAATTATGGCCACGTCTGCCTTTGAAATCATCCAGACAAGAAGCATATCCAGCTCTATACTCGCTCTAACATTATTGTAAGGTTACATTAACCGAATCTCGCAAATCTGATAGTACATCTCTCCCCTCTTGCCTCTGCAGTCCAAGAAACTAGAGACGGTCCTTCTAAGACACTTGTCAGCCCCCAGTCCTTCTGCATACTTATCTGACCTTTTCTGTCTATTGTGCAGCTCTTCCTCCTGTCCCCCACGGTCATTTCCACATACCATTACAGGATGTGATAGACAGAAACAAGAGAAGGAAGGAAACATAGCACAGAAAATCCTAGGTTGACTAAACAATAGTGGCACCAGAGTTTTCGTTCTGACCCAGCTCCCCAAACACGACAAACCCTCTGAAGTGAACTCAAAGATTCCTTTATTAGGAGCACCAGCAGCTCCGGCAAAAAAGTTTCTCTCTCAATGCAGGCTAACAAGTCCGGCCGGCCAGAAGATGAATAGTTGTCTGCCACATCTATTCATCTCCGCCCCCTGCCTTTTATCCCCAGAGCTAGGGTGGGGCTTCATTAGTTGACTCAGCCTTCCATCCTTCCGAGGTGGGTAAAATGAGGACCTAGATTGTTGGGGGCCATATGCTGACTCTGAAAACTGCTTAGAGAGGGCTGTAAAGCACTGTGAAGCGGTATATAAGTCTAAGTGCTATTGCTATTGCTATTAGCAGCGGTGGCTCTTCCTTCCCAAGGATCGGCACATGGATTTCCACTGCTCTCCTCTCCTCTTCTTTGCCTTCTGCGCATCCACGCGTCAGGCACTGGACCCAGTTGTTCCTCCTCTTCCTCATCAGCCAACTTCAGACCTGGGGGCTGTTGACTCTCCATCTGAGGGCTGATGGATGGCCCAGGCTCTGCCTCTGTCTCTCTCTCTCTGACAGCTCCATTCCCTCTTCCCCCTCAGAGCTGTCAGGTTGCATTGATGCTGACCCTGACTCCCACGCCTCCTCCTCCTCTGATTTGGCTGCTGGAGGGGCCGGCGGCCAACAGGCCACAACAGTTTTGTGTAGCTGATTAATACAGCAATGCTACAATCTACAGGTAGTCCTCAACTTACAACAGTTCATTTAGTGACCTTTTGAAATTACAATGGTACTGAAAAAAGTGACTAATGACCATTGTAGCATCTCCACGATCACGTGATCATAATTCAGATGCTTGGCCACTGAGTCATATGATTGTTGCATTGTCCTGGGGTCATGAGATCCCCTTTTGCGACCTTCTGACAAGCAAAGACAATGGGGAAGCCAGATTCGCTTAACAACCATGCTAATAACTTAACGACAGTGATTCACTTAACAAACTGTGGCACGAAAGGAAATGAATACGGAATGAGTTTGATCACAATTTTTTTCTTTACTTCTCAGTCAAAACGGGCACACACACAGAGACGTGACTTTGGGAAAATAAGTTGTCAAAGTTAAAAGAAGAAAGTGTAAAAACTTATATGTAGATTTTGATCCACTTTCTGAAAAAGGGGGTAGAGAAAAGAAGTAGAACAAATGCGTACGTGAAAGTCATTTGAAACACAATCTGAATGAGTTAAACAGATCTCCTCATTTTTGTTATGCATATTTCAATAAATTATGTTCCAATATTATTTTTCTGAGTTTTAGGAAAAAAACACCAAAAACAGTAGCACATCTGAGACACTTTTTCATGTTCATTACGAAACGTTGTTCCAGGCGTTCTGTTTTCCTAAATAAGGCAAAGCAATTTTTGCTTTTGAAGTTCTTGTCTAAAAAAAAATGTGGTTGAAATCTCTTAGTTATCTACTTTGGAATGCAAATTTATCCAGTTCATAATGCTTGGATGTATTATGTATTAAGCATAATTTCCCTGAAAACCTATCCAGATCAGAATGATGGGGTGTCACAGCATTTCATTTTTAGTTGCCTTTTCTATCATGTATATTAAAAGTGAACTCAGTTCTTCAAATGACAAGTGATACATAGCCAAAGCAACTTGCTGAACCATCAGTTACCAAATCTGTTTACCCTACTGCAATATGTTGTGTGAACCCACTCTTGTTTCTAACTTTTGAAACGGCTGATTAAAGGAAAAAAGCTTTCTGAAGCCATGCCTAGGAAGCTGGGGAAGAGTACAAGTACAAATCCATTCTCTAAGTCAGGGGTGTCAAACTCAAGGCCCGCGGGCTGGAACCGGCCCATGGGATGCTTAGATCTGGCCCACGGTGTCGCCCTGGAAACAGCGAAGGACAGGCCTGTGGTGCCTCTGCCAGCGAAAACGGAGCTCGGGAGGGCTGCGCATGGCCCACCCGAGCTCTGTTTTCTCTAGCAGAGGGCTGCAGAAAGCCATCGAGTCCTCCCAGGCCTGCCCAGGCCACCACAGGTGCCCCTGACACGAGTGATGGCGAGCTGGCCATGCCCACCCTGGCCATGCCCCCAAGCACACATACACCCCAAGGTCAAAAACAACCCTGATGTGGCTTTCAATGAAATTGAATTTGATACCCTTGCTCTAAGTCTCTTCTGGACCATCCATATTTAGAAGATTTTCGAAAGAAGCCAGCAGTGCATTTGAGCATGATAGGAGCTTCTTTGGCACCAATCCACTGGAAAGGTATCTTATATAGGTAATCCTTGACTTATAGCAATAGCAATAGCACTTAGACTTATATACCGCTTCATAGTGCTTTACAGCCCTCTCTAAGTGGTTCACAGAATCAGCATATTGCCCCCAACAATCTGGGTCCTCATTTTACCCACCTCGGAAGGATGGAAGGCTGAGTCAACCTTGAGCCGGTGAGATTTGAACCGCTTAACTGCAGCTAGCAGTCAGCTGAAGTAGCCTGCAGTGCTGCATTCTAACCACTGTGCCACCTCGGCTCTTATGATCATAACTGACACCAGAAAATTCATTGTTAAGCCATGTGGTCATTAAGAAAGGCATCATGTGACCACACCCGATTTTATGACCTTTTCTGTCACAGTCATTCAATGAGCCATGCAGTTGTTAAGTAAATTTCAGGAGCCGCGGTGGCGCAGTGGTTAGCGTGCAGTACTGCAGGCTACTTCTGCTGATCACCGGCTGCCAGCAGTTTGGCAGATCGAATCTCACCAGGCTCAAGGTTGACTCAGCCTTCCATCCTTCCGAGGTGGGTAAAATGAGGACCCAGATTGTTGGGGGCAATATGCTGACTCTGTAAACCGCTTAGAGAGGGCTGTAAAGCACTATGAAGCGATATATAAGTCTAAGTGCTATTGCTATTGCTATTGCTAAATTTGCTTGTTGGATTTGCTTTGTAAGATCACAAATCACAAATCACAATCAGGTGATCACAGGATGCCGCAACCATTGTAAACGCGAGCCAGTTCCCAAGTGGCCAAATTGTGATCACATGATCACACGGCTGGTACAATGGTAGAATTTTGAGGTCAGGTCATAAGTCAGCACCGTTGTAACTTTGAACCATCATTAGTTGAATGGTCATAGGGAGAGGACTACTGGTATTATGAGAGCCGTTGAAAGTCACTTTGGATAGCGATCAGATATAAATGAAATAAATCAATGAATCAGTGAATGAATGACTTCCTGTTCTACCAGGAAGAATGTCCACCACAAGAGGAAAGTACAGTTAGTCCTTGACTTATGACCACAATTGAGCCCAACATTTCTGTTGCTAAGCGAAACATTGCTAAGTGAATTTTGCCCCATTTTATGACTTTTCTTGCCACAGTTAACTGAATCACTGCAGTTGTTAAGTTAATACCATGGTTGTTAAGCACCTCTGCCTTCCCTGTTGACTTTGCTAGTCCAAAGCAGCTGAGGGCAGGGCAAGAAGCAATGGGTGGAAACTAATCAAGGAGAGAAGCAACTTAGAACTAAGGAGAAATTTCCTGACAGTGAGAACAATTAATCAGTGGAACAGCTTGCCTCCAGAAGTTGTGAATGCTCCAACACTGGAAGTTTTTAAGAAGAGATTGGACAACCATTTGTCTGAAGTGGTATAGGGTTTCTTGCCTAAGCAGGGGGTTGGACTAGAAGACCTCCAAGGTCCCTTCCAACTCTGTTATTCTATTCTATTCTATTCTATTCTATTCTATTCTATTCTATTCTATTCTATTCTATTCTATTCTATTCTATTCTATTCTATTCTATAGGTCTCAAAAGGTGATCACATGACCACAGGACACTGCAACCGTCATATATATGAGTCAGTTACCAAGCATCTGAATTTTGATTACGTGACCATGAGGATGATGGCCGTAAGTAAGAAAAATGGTCATAAGTCACTTTTTTCAGTGCCACTGTAACTTTGAACAGTCAGTAAATGAATGGCTGTAAGTTTAGGACTATATAGAACAATTAATCAGTGGAACGACTTGCCTCCAGAAGTTGTGAATGCTCCAACACTGGAAGTATTTAAGAAGAGATTGAATAAACATTTGTCTGAAGTGGTGTAGGGTTTCCTGCCTAAGCAGGGGGTTGGACTAGAAGACCTCCAAGGTCCCTTCCAACTCTATTATTATATATCTATAATTGTGTTCTGAAAGAGAAAGGGAGAGCAGACTAGTTTGTATTAAATGCAAACTGAACAATTTAAGCTAATAGGAGCCGTGCTGGCACAGTGGTTAGAATGCGGTATTGCAGGCTAACTCTGCTGACTGCCGACAGTTCGATTCTCACCAGGCTCAAGGTTGACTCAACCTTCCATCCTTCCGAGGTCGGTAAAATGAGGACCCAGATTATTGGAACAATGTGCTGACTCTGTAAACCGCTTAGAGAGTGCTATAAAGCAGTGTGAAGCGGTATATAAGTCTAAGTGCTATTGCTATATAAGTATCGGTAAAGATAAAAAACATTCACTGAGTTGAAAAAAAGTATCTACTAACTTCATAGTCAACTCCTTGTGGTTTTTACTTAGCAAGAGGATAAAGTTGATTTCCTACTGCATTTGGGGAAGATATTATTTTCAGTTGCCCAGTCTGTAGCCCAAGTGTTTCCTGATTATTTCCCATCCAAATCCTAAACATGTTTGATCCTGCTTAGCTTTCTTAGATCATCAAGACTATCTATAGCCTACTGCCATCTAGCTAGACTGAATGTTTAAACTTCAACAATTTAGCTGGTGTTTCTTCTCACCAGTAGATTGAGGTGATACAGGGCTTTTTAAAATAAAAGGGGGAAAAAACCAGGAATGTGTATGTGTTTGTGTATTACAGCATGTTTTCCAAAAATCAACTTGTCAAAATATTTTTAGCATATTCGCTGTGGCTTGTTAATTATACCAGATGTCTCTCGCAGAGAGCGAGATACATATCTCACTTTCCTCCACACTTATTCCATGGCTGCAATAAGCGGAAGAATTTTTCTCCTAATCATCCATTAAGTATGAGCAAAATAAAGAGAGAAGTCCAAAGGAACACCTGTTAAATATAGGAGAGGTTACAAAGACCACAGCTATGAAGCAATTGTTAAATCACAGGGCACTGGAGTAAACAAACAGAAATTGTATCTGAGAAGGACAGGCATTTCAATTACTTTCTCTCCCTGGTTTCAGGGAGTAATCTTGGAACAGATCTGCCATATTTGTCTAGTCTATTGTCTAACTGATTTGCACATCAAGGGCAAGAACAGGCTCTGATATATAAGAAGACATAAACATGTGGAGGTGACTCCTTGTCTTGATGGACTGATTAGCATTACTAATGTCCCTGGAATGATAACACAAACAAGACCAACAAAAAACGCTTCTTCTAAGTTTGAAACAGCTTTACTCATTCTGAGTTGGTGGTGTGCTGCAACAGATGGAAACTGAAATATTTGAAGTGACCTGACCTATAGATGAAGGAGGTTTTGAAACGAATCCCTTGCTTCATTTATCTTGGGGGGGACACAAAAATGTCTTGAGGAGGAGGAGGAAAAGAAGAAGGAGAATAATTCCATCATCATCTTCCCTTGTGTGGGAATGGAAGGGTGAGAACTACTACAGAGAAGATTATCTGCTGCCTTTTGTAGATGTGATCACAATTTGAGCACCTGGCAACTGTCTCGCATTTATGACGGTTGCAGCATGCTACAGTCACAATATCTCAATTTATGACCTTCCCAACTGGCATCCGATTGTAGAAAGTCAGCACCCACCCACCCTCCTAGAGAATGAAATATTTTGGGGAATATTAAAAAGGCAGAATAGAATATTTCCCCTAAAGGAGAAATGGGGAAAAATCTGAAGGGAGGCAGAAACCAGCCCCAGTCTCCCTGCCCCAAGCAGAAACTGAGGAGGCCAGCTTTTATAAATGAGATTTGGTAATCCATTCCGAAAAACTGGGTCAGACAGAGACTCCAGATAAGCAACACAATTAGGCAAGCCAAAGGTTGACAAGATTAGTTCTAGACAAACATCTAGGATTTGCACTTCCCCTTTTGCCTATAGAACCAGCCACGATGCCTACATGACCCCATAGAAATCCAGAAAGTATAAAACCCACCCACTCTCAACTCCATGTTGTCAGCTGTCCCACAACTGCACACTGTGTCTGTGTTAGTTCTGCTCATCAATAACCGGACCTTTCTTTCTTAAGCAGCCTCCATTTTATTCCTGGCTTGGAACTGGACCTGGATTTTTCTTCCAACACGATGATGAGCAAATTCACTCAATGATTGCAATAGAAAAGGTGTTTATAGTGTTCTTTTTTTTTCTTCTCAATTATCCTCTCTCAAAGCAGCATTCCTGTGGGGTAGGTTAGACTGAGAAAAACTGTCTGGTCAAAAGTCATCTGGGGAGCTTCTATAACTGAGTGAGAACTTGAACCAGGCTGTCCCCAGTCCTAGTCTAGCATTTTTACCACTATACCAGGCTGGCTGTGTACTCACAACCCCTGATTTTTTATTGCTTATTACTCTGCAGTGAAAGACAAGATACTTTTATGCTGCCTCGTAACCAAGTACATTGCAACAACATCACCCCTGTGGCATTTGATTTTCACCTGTGTTTTCTTCTCTGGGAAAGAAATTGAACTTTCTTCTCTTTCACACAAAGTGTGGATATTAAAAGAAAATGTGTTCAAGAATTTTGACACAGCTCTGATTTGAAAGCTACTGCTCCATCCTTTGATAGTTTTTTTTTTATTTTTCTTCCACTTTCATAATCCTCAAACCTTTTCATGGGCCCTCAAGATGCTTCCAAACATTTTCACCAAGTTTATAACACCCAGGGATGGAGAAATCATTAAATATCTCAGAAGCAGTTATTTAAGATGTTCATTAATTTAATTACTTTAAAATTAAATCATTTTTCAATTGTTTTAGGTCCTATAGTCTAACACTTTCCATTTTTTCAAGGGGGCATTCAATAAGGACCAACATAAACTGGCTAAGTATGATTGTAAGAAGATATGTGTAAAACCTGCTGTTCCACAGAATGTTCTGGAAAGCTCTGGGATTTTCTGGGACATTCCATTTTCCTCAGGCCTCAATAATCTGGCCATTCCAGTTCCAGTAATTAACATTTTGACCCCGGCTAGAATACTTTGAAACACTTTCAGTTCAGAAAATTAGCTTCACAAGAACTACTGGATCAACTTAAGATCATTTTGGTCTACAAGACAAATAGAAGATTGGAGAGTGTCCTGCGTGGCAGGAATTGCGGATATTTAATATTAGTCTTTAAAAAGACTGTATTTCTGATAAAGTATGCTTTCAAAGAGCAAATTTGCTCTAGCTATAGGCTGGATTTGGAGGTTGAAAAGAATCCCTAAAGAAAGCAGTGGAAAATGTTTTCCACAACTCTGCCAAAAAAAACCTCTGTGTCCACAAAATAATCAAACTTGATCAGCATTACAAATAGTCCTCAACTTACGACAGTAATAGAGTCTGTCCATTATGTTCATAAGTGGTGACAGTCATAAAATGGATCACCATATAACTGGACCCATTTTTATGGCTTTTTTTCTAGTGGTCGTTAAGTGAGCCCATTGTTGACTATGGGGCACTCTTTGGTGAAAACCAGAAGTAAGCACCAGTTTTCAGCAACATTGTTGTAAATCGTGGTGACAGGACACTGAAAACAATTCTAAATTCTAAAAACAGGTGGACTAGTTGCCAAGTGTCCAAAATGCAGTCTCAAGATCAGTGGTTCTCAAACTTTCTAATGCCGCGACCCCCCCGCGACCCCCCTCCAGCCGCCACGACCCCTGCCCCGCTCCGGAAGCGGGAGACTTTGCCCACCCGCCCGGACGACACCATTTGGTGCGCAAAGCATTTTGCACATGCGCAAAGCATTCTGCGCATGCGCAGAGGGTAAAAGAACCCAAATGGCGGCGTCCAGGCGGGTGGGCGAAGTCTCCCACTTCTGTCGTTATCGGCTGTCCAGCGACCCGCAGGCACGGCCGAACTGGGAGCATTTCACCCCTGCAAGTGACGGTGGCACCAAGATGGTGGGCTAACGCGCGCGTCGACCCCTGTGAAATGGTCGTTTGACCCCCAAAGGGGTCGTGACCCACAGGTTGAGAACCGCTGCTCAAGATGGTTGGTGGGAAGAGATAGCAGTTGGAACATTGGAAATGGGTCATAAGTACTTTTTGGGTGGTCCATTGTAACTTTGAATGGTCACTAAGTGATCGGTCATAAGTCAAAGACTACCTATACTGTATTATTCCCATCCCTTAATTGTGTGCCAATATCTAGCTAGCTCTCCCCCTGTGGTGTACTTTAGAAAGCGTGCAAGCGTGAACCAAACGGGCTAGCAGTCTTAGGCAGCCAAACTACTACTCTGTATTAGCATTGTACTCTCCTGGCTATTGTAACACTGCCATACACTAAATAAATAATAATAATAACTTCAGTCAATCAGAATACATCTGGAAGGGACCTTGGAGGTCTTCTAGTCAAACCCCTTGCTCAAGCAGGAGAACCTATACCATTTCAGACAAGTGACTGTCCAGCTTAAAAATCTCCAGTGATGGAGCACCCACAACTTCTGAAGGCAAGCTGTTCCACTGATAAATTGTCCTCACTGTTAGGAAGTTTCTCCTTAATTCTAGGTTGCTTCTCTCCTTGATTAATTTCCATCCATTGGTTCTTGTCTTGCCTTCTGGTGCTTTGCAAAATAAGTTGATCCCCTCTTCTTTGTGGTAGCCCCTCAAATACTGGAATATTGTTATCAAGTCACCCCTAGTCCTTCTTTTCTCCAGACTGGGCATACCCAGTTCCGCAACCGTTCTTCATATGTTTTAGTCTCCAGGCCTTTAATCGTCTTAGTTGCTCTTCTCTGCACTTCCAGTTTCTCTAAAGTTGTTTGCCCTGACAAAGCACCTTCTCTTTCTCTTTTTTTACACTTCGGATGTTTGACAGTTTCTTTACCATTTCTCATAATGGTGTCTTACAACGTAGTTTATTATTGAAGGCGACTGGCCGTCCAAATTTCTCCAAGTACGCAACAGCAACAGGATAGTGTCCCTCCTGCTGACTCTCCTTGAAGTGTAGAAAGCCAGAGGGGTGGAAACTGCTGGAGGAATGCTTGTAAAATGAAAGACACGCCGTTCACCTATTTATACCCCCTAACCATTTTTGTAACGAGGTAAGTGCAACACAGCATAAACAACTCTGCGGATGAGAATTTTAACCGCATTCTCTGGGAGAGGGAAAAAAAATATGGCAAACCTATTGTCTTTCCATCAAATCGAATGAGAATGTTATGTGCCCCCCCCCCAAAAAAGGATGCAGTCAGAAACTAGTTACTTTAAATAGTGGAGTCCTTTGCGTGAAATAGAACACGTGGCCACTGTAAATCCAACGGAGGCTACAAATATCTAGCCGGAGGGTTTTCTCGAGCAGTAGAAACAGACCTTCAATTTTCAAGAGAATGGAAATGCTTGCAGCAAGAAAGGATTCAATTAGAGGGGTTCGAATAATAATCTCCCTCCACCCCATATATCTGCATGCAGACTGCACTTTAATTTCTGCTTGCAATTAGCCGGGTATAAGGACAAGGAGATTCAAATCCAGGTTCCTGAAAGCTGATCTAATTTTTTTTATAGAGCCCGTGTTCGCACCCTGCTTTGAGAGAAAGGGCAGCATCAATCCATTACAGTCCCTCTGCTTCGACAAAAGGACACCGAAGGTGGCATTTAGACCTGAGAATTGCAAGAAAGGGTAGAAGAAATGGGAATGCGGAGCAAGATATAATCAGAGTCAGGGGTGGTTTGGACAAGCAGAATGTTCTGGGTGACAGGACCGGAACTAATTGTTTTGATCGTGCGGAATTATTTCCGTTTTTCTTATCTTGCAAAGTGGCAGATCCAGAGTAAGAATTCCTCTTAGTACTAATTATCAGGCATGAGGATTCTTATCAGGTCCATTTACGGTGTCATTTTTTCCCCCACCAGTATGCAAAGTTTTGGACTTATGAATGGGCCTTGGAAAGAGCCTATATTGTGCAATCATCTTCCTCTAATGAAGGACAAAACGTTCCATAATGTAATTTTCATAGCCTCAAGGATCTGAACCCACAGATATCTCCCCCTCCCCCAATTTGGCCATGCTAACCCTGCACCAACCAACCTAGTTCAAAGGCAGCTAGCCTTTTCTGCAAAGAAGAGGAGTTCAACCTATTTTCCAAAGCAAGACAAGAAACAATGGATGGAAACTAATCAAGGAGAGAAACAACCTAGAACTGAGGAGAAATTTGGTAACAGTGAGAACAATTAACTAGTGGAACAGCTTGCATAGGTTGACTCAGCCTTCCATCCTTCCTAGGTGGGTAAAATGAGGACCCAGATTGTTGGGGGCAATATGCTGACTCTGTGAACCGCTTAGAGAGGGCTGTAAAGCACTGTAAAGCGGTATATAAATCTAAGTGCTATTGCTATTGCCTTCAGAAGTTGTGGGTGCTCCATCACTGGAGGCTTTTAAGAAGAGGTTGGACAGCCATTTCTAGGGAATGATATAGGGCAATGTTAGCGAACCTTTTCGGCCCTGGGTGCCGAAACGGGAGCACGTGCGCATGCGCGCAGGAGCACCGGAAACCGGAAGAGAAGTTCTCCGGCGCGCATGTGCGTGCCGGGAAGCCAAACTTCCAGTTTCCGGCATGCGCATGCGCACTGATCACCTGGTCTTCCGGCAATGTTAGTGAACCTTTTCAGCCCTGGGTGCCGAAACGGGAGCACGTGCGCATGCGCGCAGGAGCACCGGAAACTGGAAGAGAAGTTCTCCGGCACGCATGTGCGTGCTGGGAAGCCAAACTTCCAGTTTCCGGCATGCACATGTACACTGATCACCTGGTCTTCCGGTTTCTGCACGCATGTGTGCACGAAGACCAGCTGCGCATTGGAAACTGGAAGTTGAGCTTCCTGGTGCGTGCATGCGTGCCAGGGAGCTGCTCTTCTGGTTTCCAGCGCTCCTGCACGCACGAAGACCAGCTGGCTAGAAGAACCCGGAACCCGGGTGACGGCTGGCGTGCCCGGAGAGATGGCTCTGCGTGCCACTTCCGGCACGTGTGCCATAGGTTCGCCATCACGGATATAGGGTCTCTTGCTTGAGCATGGGGTTGGATTAGAATATCTCCAAGGTCGCTTCCACCTCTGTTATTCTGTTAAATAAACCCTTCCCTCTCTGCTCTAGACAGTTGGTCAGTGATATCCTCTGCAAAGTGATTCTCTATGATGCTTTGAATTTCTGTTGGCTACAGTTCTTCTCTAATAAATGTTGGTCTCATCTTTCAGTCCTTTCTTGGAAGCTTTGTTGCATATCATCAAATGTTTCCATTCCAAAATGTGGTAAGACTGAGTACAGAGAACAACAACAAAGATGACCGGGGGTCTGGAGGTTAAGCCATATGATGAGTGATTAGGGGAACTAGGTATGTCTAATTTAAAGAAGAGAAGGACTAGGGGTGCCATGATAGCAGTCTGCCAATATTAGAGGTATTATCACAGAGAAAAGAGGATCGACCAAAGCACCTGAGGGCAGGACAAGAAGTAATGGATGAAAACTTACCAAGGAGACAATTGAATGAGAACTAAGGAGAAATTTTATGTCGGTGAGAACAATTAATTGGTGGAACAGCTTGCCTCTGGAAGTCCTGGGTGCTCCAACACTGGAGGTTTTTAAGAAGAGCTAACAGCCACTTGTCTGGAATGGTTTAGGGTCTACTGCTTGAGCAGGGGTTTGGTCTAGATAACCTCCAAGGTTCCTTCCAACTCTGTTATTCTGATAACTACATGTATGCTTTCTTTTCTGCAAGTGAACAAGTTGGAGATTGGCTCTGCATATTTCCTTAAGAAATAAGTTAGAATGTTGCTACAAAGATTTCTACCGTGGCTGAATGTGTGGTAAAAAAAAAAAACCAGTGAGAATAGGAGATGAATATTGCATGTATTTTGAGGAGATTGATTTTCTCCTTCTTCCTTCCCACGATTTCTACAACTGTTACCGCCTGCTTGAACAATACATAAGAGCTGCTGATGTTGTGAAGGTTTATCTGTGCTCTCCGGCTACAAAGGCTCTTGAGATATTAGGCACTTCCTCAAGAAAATTGACAAGTCTCTGAATGAAGACTTTTAACCTAGTTACTAAGTTTATATGCTGCCAGAATAACAAGGAAAGAGATCTGAGTGGGATTGTGGTTGGCTGGGTTAAGAATCTCGGGGGAACAAAAATAAGGAGTAATAAAGAGATGCATTAAGTGTCCAAGACTGATAATTCATTGGCTTAAAGAAATGAAATATATGCACAACCTAAGGAGAAGAAGGAAGGAGAGAAGAGACATTTTTTAAAAAGAAGAAAATTCTGACCCTAACTCTAATAACATCAGTGTATTGCCCCTAGTACGACTTGAATTCCGTAAAAGCTTTTAAAAAAAGTTTTTTCCAAAGTTCTCCACCATGTTTGAATTATAGAAGGTCAGGCTTAATTCAATCAAAAAGAGGGAAGAATGGGATTGCTTAGGAGAAAGAGAGAGAGAGAGAGAGAGAGAGAGAGAGAGAGAGAGAGAGAGAGAGAGAGAGAG
>QLTV01000810.1:216894-236276 GCA_003457575.1 Thermophis baileyi
AATCTAATCTAATCTAATCTAATCTAATCTAATCTAATCTAATCTAATCTAATCTAATCTAATCTAATCTAATCTAATCTAATCTAATCTAATCTAATCTAATCTAATAGTACTGCTTTATACTGCACTGTTAAGACCACACTTGGAATACTGCATCCAGTTTTGTTTGCCACAATGGGCAGGGCAAGGGGCTCACAAGAGACCCTCCCTAGTTTCTCAGACTGTGGGAGAAATTTTCTTTCAGACTTGCAAGAGATTCTGTTAATATAGCTTTCACAAATAAAGTAGAATTTGTTTATCTATTCACGTTTCCTGTCTGGTCTACCTGGTAATGTTGACATCAGTCTTGCAAGTCTGAAACCTACCATTCTCCCACTTATTCTCTGATAAAGAGAAGAGAGGAAAGTGATTTTTAAATTCATAGTGTAAGTCATATTTAATGAAATGAAATATTCTATGAAGGATTAAAGTCTCAATGCAGGCTTAGCAACACAGCATGCTTCACACTGTTTAACAGTTTCCCATCTCCTATTGATTGGGGGGAAATGCTTCTAAGCATTTTTAAACTGTGAAATCTTGAGAGATTTGGCTGCTTTCCCTGACAGCACCAAAGGCCTGTCTGAACTCATGTGACAATTGCAAAATCGCCTTAGATTACTGTTGTAGGCTCAGTTGTGAGATTGTATGTGTCAGAGTCAGGAAAAAAAAAACAATCCGGTAAAATGGGGTTTTTTAATTGGAAAGAATGAGCAAAATACTGTTTTTAAAAAAAATAAAATAATCATTTTTGTCTTGATTACTTCATTAGATATCTTATTGTTGTAATTCCTGTTACAATTTGATTCCTGTTACTGATTTCTGAGGAAGTCCTATCATCTTA
The DNA here is from genome assembly GCA_003457575.1 of Thermophis baileyi. Taxonomy (NCBI): domain Eukaryota; kingdom Metazoa; phylum Chordata; class Lepidosauria; order Squamata; family Dipsadidae; genus Thermophis; species Thermophis baileyi. The sequence continues at coordinate 217,775 of QLTV01000810.1, forward strand.
AAGCTGTTGAGATTGAGAAATAGTGGACTAGACAACAGAATAACAAAGTTGGAAGGGACTTTGAAGGTCTTCTAGTCCAACCCCCTGCTCAAGCAGGAGGTTCTACAGCCTTCCAGGCAAGTGGCTGTCCAATCTCTTCTTAAAAACCTCCAGTGATGGAGCACCCACAACTTCTGAAGGCAAGGCTATTCCACTGGTTAATTGTTCTAACTATATCGGCTCTTCTAAACTCTACAATTTATTATTTCGTCTCATCCATTTGTTTGCTTGCTTGTTTATTTATTTATCTGAAGAACTTACATGCCCTTCTCCATTCAAACAACATCACTCTGGGCAGGGGTGGGTTTTTCTTTTCTTCGCTGCCGGTTCGCTCAGTGCTGTGCCGCGTGGGCGCACACCCGCTTCGCCCATGTGCAGTGCTTTAAAAAAGCTTCTGCGCGTGCACAGAAGCAAAAACCAAAATGGTGGCACCTATGGTGCCGCCAAAAGAACCAATTTGGGGGCGTGGCAAGCCTGGGTCACTGCCGGTTCTAGAGACCCAGGCCGCCAAGTTACTACAGAACCGGTCCAAACCGGGAGGAACCCACCTCTGACTATGGGTAGTGTACAGTGTACAGAAATCACCAAAACACAAAGGACAATCATCTATAACATTAACCATTTGCTAAAACAATGAAATAGCTACCAGTTCCTTGGGGCCTTGTCTATTTGTTTCCAAGGGAAGGCTTCCAGTCTGAGGAGATTCTTGCTTTATAGGCAGAACACAATAAAGTAGTTATATTGAACTCTGCATGTGTGGTTCTGGTTGTTTGTGCCTGTCATATCTGTTTTCCACAATCAGGCTAAACAGCTGCCATCAAATTCCCTTCAGAATTTACATGGGAGACTGTGGGCTGAGATTGGCAAGAGTTTATTGAAGTAGCATCAAGGCATCTCAGAATAAGCAAATACTACAAACTGAACCTCTGACATTTTCCAAGCTTTGGAGTGTGCTTTTTATTGTTAGTGATTCACTGTAACCTTTGAGATTGCACAGTAATATAACACTCTCCAACTCCTGGCAGAAAGATAGATAGTCTGCATCAGATCTAACAAGACAAACCGTGTCTATCCCATAACATTTATTTTTTTCTCTTCTTATACTGCAGCTCAAAGAGAGCTGTAGTATTTGTATGTCTACACAACCCATACTTGAATTTGGCACATTTTAAAATGGGTTTTCCATGCCTCCTTTTTGTAGCCAATTAAGGATCATAGAAAATGCTTGTGCTGTTCCAGCTTGCCAAAGTTACTACAGCTTCATAACTGCCTTTCAGACTGGGTTCATGTGGATTTGTTCATGTGGATTTATTTGGTTTATATTTCCAAGTGGACTCATCTCACCTATACTTCCTGAGCTAATATGCAGCTTGGTTTGTTGTTCTATTTCAATTTTTGCATTTTCCTATATATTGCAATATATGTGTCCACGCAAAATACAATGGACAGGAACTTCAAAAGCATAGCTGGGTTGGATCTGATTACTAGTTGGATAGGAGACCACCAGAAAATCCCATGGGATGCCCTGGGATTTTCCTATGCCAGACTGTGAAATTTAAGGGAGAAATGTTGCCAAGAAAACTTCATGAATGGGTCAATACAGAGTCAAGCTTGACTAAAAAAACAAAAAAAGTAAAGGAATCCCTGCAGATTTTACTCCGCTAGCCATTGCCGATGTAGGTGGCAGTGCTCATCTTCGTTTCAAGGCCATTGAGCCACCACTGTCCAAAGACATTTCTGCAGTCATTTGGCCAGCATGATGTCACAGAGTCCTGTTACCTTCCCACCGAAGTGCTACCTATTTATCTACTCACATTTGCATGATTTTGAACTGCTAGGTTGGCAGGAGTTGAGGTAAGGATGGGAGCTCACCCCTTGTGTTGCTTTGGTCTCGAACCTGGGCTTCAGGCTTTCCAACCAATAAACCCAGCATCTTAACCGCTGAGCCACCACATCGCCCTAAGCTTGACTTATAGGAGACTTTATTTTGCACTCAAGAAAAACCAACCACCACCACCAAATGGACCTACAAATTAATGCATCTAGATTACATATCTTTAGAAATACATAAAGATACATTAATGTGGACAGACTTAACCATAGTTTCAACTGGGAAACTGTCAGCATCCCAGATCAAGCTCAATCCAAAAATGCTAGGGAATTCCTGGGAATATGAAACTTAGGCAAATCAATCTTCACTAGACACATAGAGATAAACAACATTTACAGAGCATTCAAAAAGACAATAAAAAAAGCTAAGAAGGAAACGAAAAGGTCACAACACCAAAACCCAGATAATCAGGGATCAACACCAGACAAACAATCAAGCAGAAAACTATATCCAAACCAAGGAACTACCAAACAGAAAACCACACATTCACCAATTTTGGCAGGACAAGCCAGATAAACAGGGAGCAAACCCCACATTCATTAGCACTGATGGCATTACCCAGGGGTGGGTTCTAACTTACCTCGCCACCGGTTTGCTTTCTCCCGTGCCACGTGGGGGTGCGTGCTTTGCACGCTGCGTGGGTACTTCATGTGAGCGCGCATGCATGTGCAGTGCCAAAAACCCAGCTTCTGCGCATGCGCAGAAGCCAAAAACCAAATGGCGGCACCACCCGGTTCGTGGGCGTGGCCAACTGGCGATCGCTCCCAGTTTGGCGAACTGCGGGAAATTCCCACTACCAGTTCTAAAGAACCGGTCCGAACCGGGAGCAACCCACCTCTGGCATTACCTAATTGGGGAGCAAAACGTCTGCAAGCAAACACCCAAGCACAGAGAACGCCAAGGACTTCACAGAAAATATATATAAAATTTTATGAGGTTGTTGTTGTTTTTAAACACAAAACATTGCAGAACTAGAACTAGGCATATTTATGAATGAATGCAAGTCTAAAATCAACATGGCTTGCAAATACCTTGATTTGGCCTCCCTTAGATTTCACTTTGCCTATTCTTGAAGCAGCGACCTATGCATTGTGATCAGTTTAATGATAAACTGGGAGTTAAAAATAGCAAGTACCATTTGGGAAATTCTTTTTTCTTTCCTTGCTCTTTGTTAGTTAAACTATTTCTAACATTTGGAGCCTCTCAGAGGCTGATGGAAGAGGACTGACATTATTGCTACTCCATAGCATTTCCTGCTTTGGAAAAGAGACCACCAGGTCAAGCTGAAAAATCTCCACCCTAAGATCTCTTGCAGTGCAGCTCCTTTGCATTAAAGCTATACGGGCATCCACCAAGTCTGAGCTCTGAGTTTATCTTGTTAACATTGATTGCTCTCTGTCTTTAATACCTGATAAAATTTACACATCGTGCTAAGTCATGGTTAGCTTGACCCTGATTTATTAAAAATGGATTTGTCTTGCTTCACATCATATCCTAAGCTTTACAAACAAGAATGGCCAAGTACATAAAACACATTAAATCAAAATCAAAGAAAATCACAACCACCGTGTGCCCACAGCACACTAAAACCAGCCAATCTCATCTCTCAATCTCTTCTCCGTGTGGCTTTTTCTCCTGAATCCTCAACAGAAGCTGAAGAAGAACAGGAGGAGCAGAAAAGGAGTAGAAGGAAATTGGAGGAAGACCCCCAGAGGTGACATGCTCATCCGTGAGAAAGAGGAGCCTGGAACCAAGTATATCAGGTCCCACCAAGATAATGGAAGGATCTCCAGAAGCTTTCTCCACCCAACCTGGATAGATACCAGCACCTTAAGAGGCAGAAAGCCAAAGCGAAATTGTAACTGAGTTCTCAAATAAGCCTGGAGAATGGCTTGTGACAATTCCTGTTGTGAAACCTTTGTTATTGTCAGGTTGCTTCCTAACACTGTACCCCACCTATCTGGACCACAGCTAGTCCTTGCTTAACAACTGCCTCATTTAGCAACCATTCGCAGTTATGATGGTGATGAAAAAGTAACTTCGCCACCAATTCTTGCATTTACAACCTTTGCAGATCTGTAAAGCAAAGGAAAGCTGAAATAAGATTCTAAGTGCTCTCTGAGCTTGGTGGTTTTCTTGCAGACATTTCATTACCAAACTAGGTAACATCATCAGTGCACAGTGGTAATGAAATCTGCAAGAAAATAATCAAGCTCAGAGAGATCCCACAGCTCAACCCTGAACTATAAATATTCTCTTCTATCAATAAGATCCTAAACACAGTCACAGTTTTACTTATTGACTGCTTCACTTAACGACCAAGTTACCAGTCCCAACTGCGGTAGCTAAACAAGGACTACCTGTACCCTCTCTCATTGCCTGGCCCTGTTCACAGCCTGCTTGGTAACAAAACTTAAATCTATGAACTTAAACTCGATTTATGACCTAGAAGATTAGCTTGACATTTTAATTGCTGTTAAAGACGGATAACCACTGTTGCTTGCAAGGCCTGAACTCATTTTCAGCCTGCCGGGTGGGAGTAAGTTGAGAGCAGAGGCTGGTGTGGGAAGTGGGTTGCATTCATTTTGCTTATTTTACGGGTGGGGAAAAAAAATCAGTAAAACTCATGCCATTGAAGATGAATGCTGCTGCATTGATAGCCTGATTGGGAAGTTTTTTTCCTGGGGTGCAAATGGGGTGTAATTAGCCATAGATTGCATTCAAGGGCACTGATTGTAACAGTGTAATCTAATCGGAGGTGGTATTCAGCCAGTTCGGACCGGTTCGGGAGAACCGGTAGTAGCAACCTGCAGCAGTTCGGAGAACCGGCAAATACCACCTCTGGTTGGCCCCGCCCTCCTGCCCCCACCGTTCCCTGTCCTATATTCCTTTTTTTTAAGCTCAGCTTCGGTTCGGGCAAACTGGTAGTGGCGACCTGTGGGTGGGCACGCCCCCGCACCCCCACCTCGGTACTATGCCGTCCTATTTAGGCATGTTTTGAAGCCGCGCGCATGCATGCAAGCAAAGCATGCCTGCGAGCAAAGCACATGCATGGAAGGCCGCATGCATGCACAGATGGCGCGCGCGCAACCGAAGCGAGCGTGCACGCGCTCACATTTGCGAACTGGTAGGGAAAGTAAGTGAATACCACCTCTGAATCTAATGATATGAAATTGCAGAAATGAAGGGCACAGGAGACGGCTATAGATGGCTGTCAAGGAAGCTGTTTCTATTATTGAATGGCTCTTACTATCAAGAAAATTCTCCTAGGGATCAGTCAGAGGCAGCTATCTGGCCTTCAAGCCCATTAGCTTCAAAGTCGTGTTCTCTGTATTAAGAACTTTTTTTTTTTCATTCTTCTGTGTGACAGTTGCTTACTTAAACTGATGATGATTGTAATGTTGCAATAGAAGAGAATATTAGTAGCTCAGAATGGAACTGTGGGGTCCTTGGTGCTCTCCGAGCTTGGTTGTTTTCTTGCAGACGTTTCATTACCAAACTAGGTAATCATCAGTGCATACATGAAGTTAAGTGATTATAATGTGTAATGTGCTTCCCTACTCTTTCTCTTCAGTGAACAGGTCAAACAATGAACAGGTCAAACATTCATAAGACTTCTTATGTCCTCCATTACAACATTATGTGGAGAGAGAGAGAGAGAGAGAGAGAGAGAGAGAGAGAGAGAGAGAGAGAGAGAGAGAGAGAGAGAGAGAGAGAGAGAAGCAGACAGACAGACAAACAGACAGACAAGGAGGAGGAGGTGGGAGGGAAGGAAGGAAGGAAGGAAGGAAGGAAGGAAGGAAGGAAGGAAGAAAAGAAAGAAAGAAAGAAAGAAAGAAAGAAAGAAAGAAAGAAAGAAAGAACATGACTCAGTTACCCCTATTTCAGTATCACAGATTCATAGGTTGTCTTTTTCTGTTACACAGGTAGTCCTCAACTTACAACCATTTGTTTAGTGACTGGTTAAAGTTACAAGTGACTTATGACCATTTTTCACACTTATGATTTTTGTAGCATCCCCATGGTCACGTGATCAAAATTCAGACGCTTGGCAACTGACTTGTATTTATGACGGTTGCAGTGTCCCGAGGTCATGCCATCACCTTTTGCGTCCTTCTGACAAGCAAAGTCAATGGGGAAGCCAGATTCACTTAATAACCATGTTACTAAGTTAACTGCAGCGATTCACTTCCCAACCACGGCAAGAAAGGTGTAAAATGGGGCAAAACTCACTTAACAACTGTCTTGCATAGCAACCGAAATGTTGGGCTCAATTGTGGTTGTAAGTCTAGGACTATCTTGTACATACATACAGCAATAGTACTGTATGTATGTATGCATGTATGCATATATTTATTACTTTATATGGCTGCCTATTCCATCTAGTGCAGGGGTGTCAAACTCACGTCGTCATGGCAGCGTCACGTGACGTATCGGAACTTCCCCCCCCTTCACTAAACTGGGCGTGGGTGTGGGCGTGGCCAGCATGTGACGCATCTGGGGGCCAGGAGTTTGACAGCCCTAATAACAATAGCACTTAGACTTATATACTGCTTTATAGTGCTTTACAGCCCGCTTTAAGCGGTTCACAGAGTCAGCATATTGCCCCCAACAATCTGGGTCCTCATTTTAACAACCTCGGAAGGATGGAAGGCTGAGTCAACCTTGAGCCAGTGAGATTTGAACCACCGAACTGCAGCTAGCAGTCAGCTGAAGTAGCCTGCAGTACTGCACTCTAACCACTGTGCCACCTCGGCTCCTTAATCTAGTGACTCTAGTAATATGTCAGTCAAAGTACATCAGTCCCTAGCAACAGATTGGACAGAAGAAAGAGGAGGAAACAAGGACCAGGAAAGAAATGAAAACCATGATTGCAACAGGATCTGGGCAATAACATTAGCTTGGCTGTGTTGGTAGAAGGTCAAGTAAGGATCTCACAGGAGCAATCAAACAATAGATTAATCTTATACTGCTAACCTTAGTTAATTTGTTTGTGACTGAGAATGCAGACGGAGCTCATTTGTTTAACTTACGGTTCAATGACTTGAACCATAAATAACTTGAACAAACCCCCAAAATGAGTTACTCCCATATACTGGTTGTCTGCATACTGCATACAATATTGCAGTGTGTTGCTGCATACTGTCTTCAGGGATGGTGCATGACAGATGAAATACAAACATTTTAAATGAAACAAATTTCTAATCTGTTTATTTCTCCTTGAGGTGTGTGAAAGGTCTCACCAGTTGCTCACCAATATGTGGGATGGAAGGGAGAGTGTACTTTCTAATCATACCCCTGAATGCTCAAAGAAATCTAATTGGGCTTTTCTGATTAGCAGAACACACAAATCGTCTAGAAGACCAAAGTGAACCTTAGATTCAGAGTGAAGAAAACAGTGAGCATTTATTATCTTTTACTTCTTTGGAGTGATAGATAATTAATTCCGACGATTTAGAGAATGATACTGATTTGATCTCAGACAGAACTTGATACCAGCTAATATTTCTCTAGAGATGTTCACATGTATATCAATGATGTGTATTTATGCAGAAACACTATCAATCTCTTTGGAAGGTTTAGGACTGAAGCTTATGTGATTCTTGAGAAGCAATCTGAAAAAAACCCACCACCCTTTTATTTTAAAGATATAGTAAACACTGGAACGCTGGGAGGCAAGACTTAATCATAATATTTTTTTTAAAGAAAGAAGCCACTTATTTACAAAAAGGATGGTCCAGGAGGAAGAATCCATTTCAATTTACAAGCTCTTACTAAACTACCTCAAGAATCACTTTGTTGTAATCATCTCACCAACCTTAATTCCAAGCTCAATGTTCTCTCCACCATAAACGTCCATCCCTGGGTCAAGAAGACCGATTTCTCCAAAGAACTTCCGGTTCACCACAAAAGAACATCCAATCATAGCTGGCGTCCTGAGGAATAAATAGAAGATAAGTAAGAAGTGCTTTGTTATTGTGGTTTGATTATATCTTGAGCCACGGTGGCACAGTGGTTAGAGTGCAGTACTGCCGGCTGCCTGCAATTTCGGAGTTCAAGGTTGACTCAGCCTTCCATCCTTCCGAGGTGGGTAAAATGAGGACCCAAATTTCTGGGGGCAATATGCTGATTCTGTAAACTGCTTAGAGAGGGCTGTAAAGCACTGTGAAGCGGTATACAAGTCTAAGTTCTATTGCTATTGCTATCTTTCCCAAGAGATAGAGGTCTAATTGTTCTAGCAATAGACCTTAGACTTATATATCGCTTCACAGTGCTTTACAGCCTTCTCTAGGTGGTTTACAGAGTCAGCACATTGCCGCCAACAATCTGGGTCCTCATTTTACCGACCTCAAAAGGATGGAAGGCTGAGTCAACCTTGAGCCGGTCAGGATCGAACTGCTGGCAGTCAGCAGAATTAGCCTGCAATACTGCATTCTAACCACTGCGCCATCACAATAGAACATCTATTGTGATAGAAGTTTAAATCAGCAATAGGCAATCTAATGGTTGTGAGCGTCCTTGTGCCTGCAGACCTCCTCCTTTGGTGCATAAGAAGCTCCCTGCTAATTTGGGAAATATTCTTCTACTTAAGATTCTTTTAATTAATCTAATTACATTCTTCTAATTAAAAAAAGGAATGGACAATGTGCCAGCTTTTAACAGTATCTCTATTTGGGAGGATGCCTCTGGGGTTGATGGAGATGCCCCGAAAACGCTCTGAAGACTTCTCAGAGCTCAATGCTCTGTTTTGAAGAGTATCCAACCCAAGTATCCAGGAAAAGACCAAATTAAATCTGGATGGGACAGTTTATTCCTGAAGGTCTTGAGGAGATGACAACAAGTTGACCAGTTGGCCTTCAAATAACTACTGTGCTTTGTAACTGACAGGCTCCATCAAATCAGCTATTTTGGGTTTAGCTGTGATATGCCTACAGATTCCAAATTTACCCTCCCAGCTCCTTCCCCCACCTCATTCTTTTAATCTACTCTGGGTAATTGATTCTTTTGTTCTACTACTGTTATCCTGAAGATATTTCTTTTCATGCTCGGTGGATATCAAGCTTCCAGAAAGCTAACGCTCATGAGCCCCAATTTTTTGTCAACGGTCTCTTTTGTTGTTCAAAGATTATCTTAGACACCAACATGCTAACAATTTACTAGGTCTGGATGAAGCTCTGATTCGCTCGAGTCATCCTTTTGACGTGGACACCCCAATTAATTTGACACATTGAATGGAACCGCTGAGCCAATATGCTCTTCTGCACGCTCACAGGTGCGTCTTTTAATGGTATCAAGAGGATGTGGACTGAATCTAATTATTTCTTTGATTTCTACCCTGCGTTTCCTTCAGGAGCACAGAGCCGCATATACAGGTAGTCCTCGACTTAGAACAGTTTGTTTAATGACCATTCAAAATTACAGCGTCATTGAAAAAAGTGACTTACGACTGTTTTTCACACTTATGACCATTGCAGCATCTCCATGGTCACCGGATCAAAATTCAAATGCATTATGATGGTTCTGGTGTCCTAAGATCACGTCACGTTTTATGACCTTGTGGCAAGCAAAGTCAATGGGGAAGCCAGATTCACTTAACAACCACGTTGCTAACTTAACAACTACAGTGATTCCCTTAACAAGGGTGGCAAGAAAGGTCATAAAATGGGGCAAAAATCACTTAGCCACAAAAATTATGGTCATAAGTTGAGGACTACCTGTACACATTAGCACTCCCTACTTTTATTTTCCCCAACAACATTCCTCTGAGATAGACAGGCCTAAAAGAATGCAACAGATCCAGCCATTGGTTGAACCTTAGTCTACCCATTCCTAATCCAACACCTTCAAAAGTGAACCACATCAACTCTTGAGCTAAAATAGAGGCTCTGCTCCAACTCTTTTTCTAAGGCTGAATTAGGACCAGGAAAACAATTTGAGCACTATAGCTAGTCCTTGACTTGCAACCACAATTAGAACCAGAATTTCAGTTACTAAGCAAAGCATCTGATTTTATGACCTCGTTTGCCACAATTAAGCAAATCACTGCAGTTAACAATAGCAATAGCACTTAGACTTATATACCGCTTCATAGTGCTTTTATAGCCCTCTCTAAGCGGTTTACAGAGTCAGCATATTGCCCCCAACAATCTGGGTCCTTGATACATGGAAGCTTGATACATGCATGGTTCTTAAGCAAACCATGCATGTTAAATGAATCTGGATTACCCCGTAGGCTTTTGTTTGTCGGAAGCCACCTAGTGGTGGTCATATGATCCCGAGATGCTGCAACCATTGTAAATATGAGAAAATGACATCTTCCTTTCCCTGTCCTTACCACCTTCTATAGAGGGACAATCGAGAGCATCCTGTCATATTGTATTACTGTCTGTTTTGGAAGCATTTCTGCTTCAGACAGGAAGGCGGTGCAGAGAGTGATGAGGATGGCAGAAAAGATTATTGGTAGTTCACTCCCTTCCATCCAGGACATGGCACATAAGCGATGTTTGAGCAGAGTCCACAGGATTGTCTGAGACGCTACGATACATCCTCTTCACAACCTGTTTTCCTTGTTATCTTTGAAGAGGCTTTGGGTATCCGAAGCAGAACGAAAGGTTCAATCACAGTTTTGTTCCATATAGCATCAACCTTGTGAACTCTCAAGTTTCCTCTTTCCACTATGTATTCAAAATGGACAGTGATTAATATTTATATGTATATAAATTATATGTATATAATATATTATATGTGTATATTATATATGTACGGGGTAGGTATAAATATATAAATATAAAGAGCTGCGGTGGCGCAGTGGTTAGAATGCAGTACTACAGGCTACGTCTGCTGATTGCCAGTTGCCTGCAATTTGGCAGTTCGAATCTCACCAGGCTCAAGGCTGACTCAGCCTTCCATCCTTCCGAGGTGGGTAAAATGAGGACCCAGATTGTTGGGGGCAAGAGGCTGACTCTATAAACTGCTTAGAGAGGGCTGTAAAAGCACTGTGAAGCGGTATATAAGTGCCCACTTCTTCTGCTTGCTCGCAGCCACAATGGAGGAGGCAGAGTGACGTGCCAGTGTTGCAGCCATGAGGCGAGGTGGGGTTGGATGGAGCTGTCCTACGTGCCCCTTACTGGCTTACCTCAGGGCCCTGCAGCCAGGCCGTCCATTCCCTGACATGTGCCTCGCCTCGCAGGCGCGGCATCAACACATCGCCCAGCCTCCTGCTCCATTGAAGTTGCAAGCAAGCAGAAGAAATGGGCTGGTGGTCATGTGGGCTCCTGCTGCACATGGGTGTTGGTGCTGCCACCGCCAGGCAGCTGTCGGGGCGTGGATAGCCTGGCTGCGGGGGCCCTGAGGTAAGCCGGTGCAGGGCGCATGAGGAAGCTCCACCCCGCCTCACCTTGTGGCTGTGGCATCACAAGCAACCAGACGGAATGGGCAAGTGGCCGGCTGCTCAGGCTCTTAAGTAAGGCTTATTTTGGGAGTAGGGCTTATATTAGGCGCACACGTAAAACATGCTAGGACTTATTTTCAGGATAGGTCTTATTTTCAGGGAAACAGGATGTGTGTGTGTGTGTGTGTGTATGGCATGTGTATAGGTGTGTTATGTATGTATATGGGTAGATATATACTTTCTTTTGAGAGCAGGCAGCAGAATTTCATTTTTAATGTGGGCCAGTGTGCTCACAATAAAAAATGACCATAAAGGTTATCTTATCTTAAATACATGCCAGTTGCCAAGCATCCAAATTTTGATCATGTGACCATGAGGATGCTGCAACTGTTCTATTGTGAGTACCGGTTGTAAGTCACTTTTCTGAGTACCATTGCCTTGCAAACAGTTGCTAAAGGAATTATTATAAGTCAAGGACTGCCTGCACTGGGAATGGAAAAACTGGCAGTATGATAACATCATACACTGATGCCTAGGACTGGGAAGCAATTCATCAAGATCAGATCAGATAGAGATTTAAGGATTGCAGCTAGTTTACAAGCATGTTCATGGTCAGTTGCCCTGCGGCAAATCACATTTGTCCCAGCAACTGAATAGGTCAAAGAAAGGCTAAGATGACAGGGAAAAGAATGTATACTACTCGCTACTGGCAAAGGATAAAAGAATAAGTTCTTTTAAGAATAAGTTCTTTGCTGGAAGACCCATCATCCAGAGTCTCCATTTGTTGTGAGGTTGAGATTTTGGAAAGAGTGCAGAGAAGAGCAACTAAGATGATTAAGGGACTGGAGACGGTTGCAGGAATTGGGTATGGCTAGTCTAGAGAAAAGAAGGACTAGGGGTGACACGATAGCACGATTCCAGTGTTTGAGGGGCTGCCACAAAGAAGAAGGGGTCAACTTATTTTCCAAAGCACCAGAAGCCAAGACAAGAAACAATGGATGGAAACTAATCAAGGAGAGAATCAATCTGGAATTAAGGAGAAACTTCCTAACAGTGAGAACCATTAACCAGTGGAACAGCTTGCCTTCAGAAGTTGTGGGTGCTTCATCACTGGAGGTTTTTAAGAAGAGACTGTCTGAAATGGTATAGGGTCTCCTGCTTGAGCAGGGGGCTGGACTAGAAGACCTCCAAGGTCCCTTCCAGCTCTATTCTGATTCATTGATTGGTTGATTGATTGATTGTGAATTCGTCTGAAGATGAATTCTTCAGGCTCAATTCAGCCAATTGAACTATGGACAGGAGGGATGTCGGTTGGTATGATGCAGGTTTGTTTCAGGTTTTGAAATTAATCAAGTTGCTAATCTCAGTGTCTTGTGTTGCTCATTGCATAAGAATAGGCTACCTTTCCTGACATCAGTAGCTCTCCTCAATATCAGCAAGAACTCAGCTGAAAGTGAAAGGAAGAGTTGTCCCCTTGGAATTGAATTCCCATTCCCAATTCGTTTCACTGAAGCACAAACTGCTGATAAATGACTTAGGTATATATACTGATTAATCTCTTTTTGAAAACCAGCAACCGTGTTAATTCAGGTAGGTTCTTTATCATTTTCAGATTTTTAAGGACGAATCAGCTCATCTGGAATTTACATTGAATACGGTTATTGTAATGGTATGTGAGAAAGACCTTGGCAGACAGGGCAAATAGATGCTGTTTAGAACTAAGGAGACCTAGAACAACCTAGAACTAAGGATAAATTTCCTGACAGTGAGAACAATAAACCAGTGGAACGAATTGCCTCCAGAAGTTGTGAGTGCTCCAACACTGGAGGTTTTTCAGAAGAGATTGGACAACCATTTGTGTGAAATGGTATAGGGTTTCCTGTCTGAGCAGGGGGTTGGACTAGAAGACCTCCAAGATCTCTTTCAACTCTGTTGTTTTGTTATTCTGCCTAAGGGATGTCAGATAAGAGACAGCAGAGCATGGATAATGGGCAGGGCAAGGGACTCAGAAGATACCCTCCCTAGTTTCTCAAGTTGTATAGGAGACTGTGGGAGAAGTTTACTTTCAAACTTGCAAAATTTCCTTAATGTAGGTTTCCAATAATGTAGAATTAGCTTATCTGGTAGGGTTTTCTATCTGGTCTACTTAGTAAGAATGACATCTATCTTGGTGTTTTCAAGGTCTTTTTCATAGTTACAGAGAGGTTTGTCATAACATCAAACAGTCATTAAGCGAGCAGTCATAACTCGAGGACTAGCTGTACAAAGGGCTTCTTTTTCAATACCCCCATCCATGTTTTCATTTGCTTTCCCCTTTGAGATCAGAGGGTTTCATTCGGTGCCGCTAATATATTTGATAAATACGTTCATGGATACAAATCTGGAGCTTAGCTTCAGAGAGAAAGATAAAATCTTTGACTCATTTCCCAAACTCTGCCGTGTGCTATTTAAGAATTCTATTTCACTGTTTATAAGTTGTAATGCCTAACAACCATTTAGCTGAAGCAATTCGTCTCAGAAAGATAATAATGTTGAAAACGCCTGGTTCTTGAACAGCTCCATTATTTGTGATTATGAGGAAAAAGTAAGATAAAAGGGGTAAGATACTTGCTTTTGGTTTAATATAGCTTTATTGAAAATTTTAAGCACGAGAATGGGTCTAACCGAAACTAAAAGAACACGAAAAAGAATAGCAATAGCAATAGCAATACCATTTAGGCTTATTTAGCACCACATAGCACTTTAGAGCACTTTCTGGGTGGTTTATAATGTAAACATTATTTTTGTATATTGCCCCCAACAATCTGGGTCCTTGTCTATGGAGATTCTCAGTCATCCAGGTCATGGTTGTCCCATAGGTGATTTTTTTTCCAAGCGGCAACTGGACTTTCTTTATTTTTCCTCAAAGATGTTTCACTTCTCATCCAAGATGCATCTTCAGCTCTGACTGGATGGTGAGGAATGGAAGGATTTATATTTATGTTTGTAATCCTTCCATTCCCCACCATCCAGTAGAGCTGAAGTAGCTTCCTGGATGAGAAGCGAAATATCTTCAAAAGAAAAACAAAGAAAGCCCAGTTGTCTCTTCAAAAAGCACCTTCTATCATCTCTCTCTCTCTCTCTCTCTCTCTCTCTCTCTCTCTCTCTCTCTCTCTCTCTCTCTCTCTCTCTCTCTCTCTCTCTCTCTCCCCCTCTTCCCCTCCTCCTCTCTTCTTCTCCCTCCCCCTTCTTATCTCTCTGTCTCTCTCTCTCTCTCTCTCTCTCTCACACACACACACACACACACCATCAATACCGATTAGTTATTCCAGGTTAAATAGCAGAGAGAGAGACAGACAGAGACAGACAGAGAGACAGAGAGAAAGGAAATCACCTTGGTTCTTTAGACTGAATGGAGAAAAATGAGCTGCAAGAACTGTCCCACTTATTGAGATACCATTGACATGTCCAACATGGTTCTTGGCCATATCATGTTAGCAGTTAATCATATTGTGATAGCAGTCTTCCACTACTTGAGCGGCTGTCACAGAGAATAGAGCAGGGGTCCCCAAACTTGGCAACTTTAAGACTTGTGGACTTCAACTCCCAGAATTCTGGGAGTTGAAGTCCACAAGTCTTAAAGTTGCCAAGTTTGAAGACCTCTGGAATAGAGGGTCAACCTATTCTCCAAAGCACCTGAGGGCAGGACAAGAAATAACAGATGAAAAGTTATCAAGGAGAGAAGCAACCTAGAACTAAGGAGAGATTAACCTGACAGTGAGAAGAATTGATCAGTGGAAGGACTTGTGTCCAGAAGTTGTGGGCGCACCATCACCGGAGGTTTTCAAGAAGTGATTGGACAACAGTTGGTATAGGGTCTCCTGCCTGAACAGGAGGTTGTGTCAGCCCTGAAGCGTCAGGGCTGCCATTCCAGCGGGGGAAACACCCGGGAGGGGAACGCGTTCAGCCTGACCTCCAGGTGCTACTGCCTGAACTCCAGTTGCTGCTGCGGGGGCATCATCAGGAGGCAGCTCAGCTGAGAGGCCCACTTGGACAACAGCCCAACTGTGTGGGGAGAGATTTTAGCCTCCTAATCGTGGCTTGTGAAGATTCCGAACTAATTGCTTAATGGGAGGGGGGGTGCTGATAGGCGGGCGCACAGGGTGGAGCACGGTAGTTTAAAAGCGGTGGTGGGTGCACTAGCAAACCGACACCGACAACATTTCATTTCATTACATTGAGTGATTGTGAGTACATGCCAGAACACTGAAGATAAATAGCTGCAACCCTGTTCCTTGGTTGTTGAGTGTTTTCTTGTTATGTGGATCCGGAACCTGACAGGTTGGACTAGAAGACCTCCAAGGACTCTTCCAATCCTATTGTTCTATGTTTCATTGGTGTGGCTTTGGGGCACTAAAGGTTTACCGTACCAACTCTGAGCTAAAGAGAGTGTCTGCAAACTTTCTTCTAAGTGGTAGAAAGTCCAGATCAAAACAAATAAACCCACCAGCGTAAAATATTGGGCACCTTCCTCCATTTCTCATTAACAGAATAACAGGGTTGGAAGGGACCTTTGAGGTCTTCTAGTCCAACCCCCTGCTCAAGCAGGAAACCCAATACCATTTCAGACAAATGGTTGTCCAGTCTCTTTTTAAAAGCCTCCAGTGTTGGAGCATACACAACTTCTGGAGGCAAGCAGTTCCAACTGATTAATTGTTCTCACTGTCAGGAAATTTCTCCTTAGTTCTAAATTGCTTCTCTCCTTGATTAGTTTCCATCCCTTGCTTCCTGTCCTGACTTCAGGTGCTTTGGAGAATACGTTGACCCGCCTCTTCTTTGTGCCAGCCCCTTAGATTAGACCTTTCACAAAAGGGTCTGAGTCAGACTCAAAGCAGAGATGTATTTTAAACAGAGGAGAGTTTTTTGGGGGGGGAGGCAGGGGAGAAGAGCTAAGTTTTATTATCATTTTCATTGCCCTTGATTCAAAGTCTCACCCATCACAAGGAAGGAGGTGGGGAATTGAAAGGAAAGAAATTCTATTAAGACTTTGATGCTTAATACCACATCTCCCCCCCCCACGCACATTTGCAAAAACACACTGGATGTATAAATCCTTGTTGTTGTGCTCCGATAACCTAGCTTAATTGTCTGTTTCAAATGGGCTTTCTTTTCTTACTCCCACCAACAGTTTGGGTATCTGAGAAACTAATTAAAAATGGGAGAGATTGCATAAAAAGAGCCCGTTAGATTAAGTGTCTCTTCCACCCTCAATTCTGCAGGAGTTTAACAAGCCTTAAGAGCTTAAAAAAAAAAAAAAGCGAAGGATGAAACAGAAGCCTTTCAAGCTAATGCTTACTGCTGAAATTATTATTATTTTTTTTCTAGATGAAGAAGCTTTCAAGCTCTTCAGATCCTCAGCTTGTTTATAAACCATATTTGAATATTGCTCTTTCAGAGGTCAGGATGCATTTGACCATGACTTTTCTAATGTTCGGTTCTGGCACAAGCCAAGATCAAGCTGCAAGAAGATGGACCAGTTTCCAAGCAAGATAAAAACGTCCTTATTGGCTTCATGCTGAATATTTAGATCAAGGGTGAGAAATTTATAGCTTCCGGATTGCAAGCAGCCCTTGCGTTAAAGTTCGTCTGCATTTCCTGCGTCGGATGAGGAGAGCACATCTTTCTCCTTCTATCCTGGCCACTTTTTACAGAGGCACAATTGAGAGCATTTTAACAAACTGCATCCCTGTTTGGTTTGGTGGCAGAAGTGCCTCAGATAGAAAGTCCCTACAGAGAGTGGTAAAGACAGCCAAGGAGATTATAGGAAGCTCATTTCCAGTCATTCAGGATACTGCTTATAAGCGCTATGTGCTTAGAGCTCGAAGCGTTGTTAGAGACTCTGTTTCTCCATGTCATATAATATATGTGGGTATATGCATAATTTTGTATTATTTTATTTATTTATTTATTTATTTATTTATTTATTATTTGTTTATTTATTTGTTTATTTATTTATTTATTGTTTGTTTGTTTTATTATTTATTTATTTATTTATTTAGTCATGTTTTTGTAGTGTATATTGGAGGTGGTGACCCTTTGAGAGCTTTATGCAATGAAATTTCATTTTAATGTATGCCAATTAGTGTACATTCCAAGTGACAATAAAGTTAGTCTAGTCTAGTCTAGTCTAAAAAAAAATATTCAAAATTCTTCAGCCTTAGGTCTATGCAGCATTTTGGATTCAATGTCAAAAAAGTGCTTTGTATCATACAGGTAGTCCTTGACTTATGACCACAATTGAGTCCCAAATTTCTGTTGTTAAGCGAGACAGTTGTTAAGTGATTTTGGCCCCATTTTACGACCTTTTTTGCCACAATTGTTAAGTGAATCATGGCAGTTGTTAAGTCCCATGGTTGTTAAGTGAATCTGGCTTCCCTATTGACTTCACTTGCTAGAAGGTTGCAAAAGGGGATGACGTGACCCCAGGACATTGCAACCATCATAAGTTTGAGTCAGTTGCTAAGTGTCTGAATTTTGATCTTGTGACCGTGGGGATGCTGCAACAGTAATAAGTGTGAAAAACGATCATAAGTCATTTTTTTTCAGTGCTGTTGTAACTTTGAACGGTTGCTAAATGAACTGTTGTAAGTTGAGAACTACCTGCATTGGGATGCTCACACCACCCTTGTACGCAGCTCTATAAAACAGAGGTCTTTTCCCCCCCTGGGGTTTTGCAGCTGATCTTTGCAGCTGCAGTGCAATTCTAGGAAATGATGGGTTGCAGAGACATCACGTGCAGGTCATTGAGAGGTGAAATCCAGCAGGTTCTGACAGGTTCTGGAGAACCGGTAGCGGAAATTTTGAATAGTTCGGAGAACCGGCAAATACCACCTCTGGCTGGCCCCAGAGTGGGGTGGGAATGGGGATTTTGCAGTATCCTTCCCCTGCCACGCCCACCAAGCCACACCACGCCCATTAAGCCACGCCCACAGAACCGGTAGTAAAAAAAATTGGATTTCACCACTGAGGTCATTGTACATGCCAAAGAATAGTGTAGCCTTTGAATCTGACTTGCTGCCTGTTGTGTCCTAGCACGGCATGCCCTATGGAAAATGACGCACACACACACTTTGTCAATAATATTCTTTAGCACTAATAAACTCCTTAGTAACTAGAGGTTAAAAATCATTAAAGCAGAAGAA
>QLTV01000810.1:240574-251266 GCA_003457575.1 Thermophis baileyi
GGCCCAGTCTACCCCTTGTGAAGAGGAAACATCGGGCCAGCGTGGCTTCGGCCCAGTCTACTCGCATCGCTTCGGCCCAGTCTACCCCTTGTGAAGAGGAAATATCAGGCCAGCATGGCTTCGGCCCCGTCTACCCGCATCGCTTCAGCCCGGTCTACCCAATACGAAAAGGAAACATCGGGCCAGCGTGACTTCGGCCCAGTCTACTCGCATCGCTTCGGCCCAGTCTACCCCCTGTGAAGAGGAAACATCAGGCCAGTGTGGCTTCGACCCAGTCTACTTGCATCGCTTTGGCCCAGTCTACCCCTTGTGAAGAGGAAACATCGGGCCAGCGTGGCTTCGGTCCGGTCTACTCGCATCGCTTCGGCCCAGTCTACCCCTTGTGAAGAGGAAATATCAGGCCAGCGTGGCTTCGCCCGGTCTACCCGCATCGCTCCAGCCCGGTCTACCCAATACGAAGAGGAAACATCGGGCCAGCGTGGCTTCGGCCCGGTCTACTCGCATCGCTTCGGCCCAGTCTACCCCTTGTGAAGAGGAAATATCAGGCCAGCATGGCTTCGGCCCCGTCTACCCGCATCGCTTCAGCCCGGTCTACCCAATACGAAAAGGAAACATCGGGCCAGCGTGACTTCAGCCCAGTCTACTCGCATCGCTTCGGCCCAGTCTACCCCTTGTGAAGAGGAAATATCAGGCCAGCGTGGCTTCGGCCCGGTCTACTCGCATCGCTTCGGCCCGGTCTACCCAATGCGAAGAGGAAACATCGGGCCAGTGTGGGGAGTGGCGTCAATCTGGCTATGCCCACTCAGTCGGCCATGCCCACCCGGCCCCCCAAGGTCAACCACAGCCCTGATGTGGCCCTCAATGAAATTGAGTTTGACACCCCTCATCTAGAATTAACCTCTGCCTTTGCTTTTCCGAAATTTTCCACCCAAGTGCAAAAAGTGAAATGCCCAGTTCTATTTCAATTCTTCATTTGAAAGAAGCCTTCTAAGGATGCTGCTCACAGAGCTGAGCTGCCTTTTCTACTTGATTCAGATTTAATGCTCCCCCTCTCAGAGTGATTAAGATCATTCTCTCCTTGCCCATCTTCCCATATTTATCTTCTCAACCAATCTATATTAAGATGTAGCTCGGTGTCATTTCATTACCGAAGTTTATGGATGAATAGGGATTTGAACTCGTATATTCGCATCACCAATTCAGCAATCACTGTGCTACTCTGCCCACCGCATTGGATCTATCACAATTTGCCATGGCCAACTTTTGCCAATTGGGCCCGTAATACTTGCTGAAGATCTTGTATACTCCAACTTCCTTTCCTGGGAATTGAACTTTCCAATCATGATTATGGTGGCGCAGTGGTTAGAGTGCAGTACTGCAGGCTTCTTCTACTGACTGCCGGCTGCCTGCAATTTGGCAGTTCAAATCTCACCAGGCTCAAGGTTGACTCAGCCTTCCATCCTTCCAAGGTGGGTAAAATGAGGACCCAGATTGTTGGGGGCAATAGGCTGACTCTGTAAACTGCTTAGAGAGGGCTGTAAAGCACTGTAAAGCGGTATATGTCTACGTGCTATTGCTATTGCTACAGTATGTTGCATATTTTATGATATGATGTTTTATAGGCTATATCAGCCTGTTCATCAACAAATGAGTAGGAACAGCGATATGAACAAAGCATCTCTTTCTTTAAGTTCTCAGACTTGGGAGACAAGGTGTGATATGTCATCCCCTTACACCTCTTATTATTGGTCAACAAATGTCAAAAATGCTTCAGGAATATATTAGCAGTCCTTGTTTAATAACCACTTGTCTATGGAGATTCTCAGTCATCCAGGTCATGGTTGTCCCAAAGGTGCTTTTTCAAGAGGCAACTGGACTTTCTGGTTTTTCTTTTGAAGACATTTCACTTCTCATCCAAGAAGCTTCTTCAGCTCTGACTGGATGGCGGGGAATGGATTATAAACATAAATGTAAATCCTTCCATTCCCCACCATCCAGTCAGAGCTGAAGAAGCTTCTTGGATGAGAAGCAAAACGCCTTCAAAAGAAAAACAAGAAAGTCCAGTTGCCTCTTGAAAAAGCACCTTTGGGTTAACAACTACTCCTTTAAGTGTTTTTTCCGGTGAGACCGGTCTATCAGGGCAACCTGGTCTACCCATTTATGGGACGGAGTATACTGCTTCCACTTTCGCCTTTCAGCCCCAATCCATGAGCCTTTGCAGGCAGTCGCTTTCATGACAAACTATTTTTATGTTGAATTTATATTTTACCAACAAAGAAATAAAGGGAGACTAGTATAGATCTATTTCAAGTTATTTATCTCTCATCAGCTAGCCATATTCTTTCTGGGATTTGAACCTGGGCTACTTGCATATTAGGTAGATGTATTAACCACTCCTTTAGCAACTGTTCAACATTATGACAATGCTGAACAAGTGTTTCTTATGATCTTCCCTTGTATATAAGTTGGTTGCAATGTCCCCACAGTTATGTAATCCTCATTTGCGATTTCTTTTCAGGCTTCCTATGAGCAAAGATTGTAATGTGGTCAGGAGTGGGCTTCAAAAATTGTAGCAAGGGGTTCTCTGCCTGGTTGCTGGGTGGGCGTGGCCATGGTGGGCGTGGCCTAGTCGGCCTCCTGCACCACGGCGGGGGGGCGGTTGCCCTCCCCAGGCTCCAGAGGCTTTCCTCGAGCCTCAGGGAGGGTGAAAACGGCCTCCCCAGGCTCCAGAGACCCTCTGGAGGCCGGAAACGGGCCCGTTTCTGGCCTTTCCAAACTTCCGGTAGACCCGTTTTTCACCGTCCCCAAGCCTCCGCGCGTGCCCTGCACTTACCTGCATCCAAAACAGGCCGAGTGGGGACTCCTGGGAGGGGAGGGGCAGGGTGGGCGGGGGCAGCCAGGAGTGGGATTTGGGGGTTCTCCAAATTGCACAGAATCTTAGCTAGAGGTTCTCCCGAACCCCTGCGAACCCCCAGCAGCCCACCCCTGATTGTGGTATTGGCTGCTCTTAAAAGCAACAAAATATTGGTTCTGTAGGCATTCTTAGGTTTGTATCCATCCATTCAGGGTCAAAATTGAAAGCTACTCTAGTCAAAGAGGAAGAAAGGAAGATTTGACCTTCGCCTACTCATCAACTAAAAGCCCATATTCAGAGTGTGGAAAGTTGAACTAAGCTCCCAAAATTGTGTTGATAGCAATGATGCAAAAGCACAACACTGCAACATCAAACCTCAGGGTCAAATGCAAAGAGTAGAGAGGGGCACGATAAGAAAATGTTGACTGGAGGGATTCTGAGAGTTGAAATCTGCATGGATTAAAGTTGCTGGGATTGCAAAACACTGCAATCTGATCTCAGGAAACTCTGCTCAGCTATTACTAGAGGAGGAGATCTATCCGGTGATCTAGATTAGGACACGTGTAGAGGTCCACGTGAGACCTTTCAGGAACAGCTTCAACCAGACATCCCAAAGGTGCTTTTTCAAAAGGCAGCTGGTCTTCTTTGGTTTTTTCCCCTTGAAAACATTTAGCTTCTCATCTAAGAAGCTTCTTCAGTTCTGTTACTGAACTGAAGTTCCTGAAGAAGCTTCTTAAATGAGAAGCGAAATGTTTTCAAGGGGAAAAAAAACCAAGAAAGTTCAGTTGCCTTTTGAAAAACACCTCTGGGACACGATGACTTGAATCTCCATAGATCTTCAACCCAATGCATTTTTCCCAGGACTATGGAAATCATTATTGTTTTACATTATTTTATTTTACTGCCTTCAAGTTTTTTTTTTATTGGATGGATGACCACCTGGACAAGTCCTTTCCCTACAATTTTTTGGGCAAGATTTTCAGAAATGGTTGGCTTCCTTCCTAGGATTGAGAGTGTCTGGTCCAATGTACCAGAGGTGGCTCTATGCCCAAGGCAGGATTGGAACTCATGGTCTTCCAGTTTTTACCCTGTGTATAACCACTACACCTAACTGGCTCCATTCATCTCAATAAAACTTGCTAAAGAAAACAGATCAGATATGCAGATGATACCATGCTAATGGCAGAAAGTGAAGAGGAACTAAAGAGCCTCTTGATGCGGGTGAAGAAGGAGAGTGCAAAAGCTGGCTTGAAACTCAACATTAAGAAAACTAAGATCATGGCATCTGGCCCTCTCAATTCCTGGCAAATAGATGGAGAAGAAATGGAGGTAGTGACAGCTTTTATTTTCCTGGGCTCCAAGATCATCGCAGATGGGGACTGCAGCCAAGAAATTAAAAGACGCTTGCTCCTGGGGAGGAAAGCTATGGCAAATCTGGACAGCATACTAAAAAGCAGAGACATCACTCTGCCAACAAAAGTGCGTATAGTCAAGGCTATGGTTTTCCCAGCTGCAATGTATGGCTGTGAAAGTTGGACCATAAGGAAGGCTGAGTGCCAAAGAATTGAGGCCTTTGAACTATGGTGCTGGAGAAGACTCCTGCGAGTCCCTTGGACTGCAAGGTGATCAAACTGGTCAGTCCTAGAGGAGATCAACCCTGACTGCTCTTTAGAAGGCCAGATCCTAAAGATGAAACTCAAATACTCTGGCCACCTAATGAGAAGGAAGGACTCACTGGAGAAGAGCCTAATGCTGGGAAAGATTAAGGGCAAAAGAAGAAGGGGACGACAGAGAATGAGGTGGCTGGATGGAGTCACTGAAGCAGTAGGTGTGAGCTTAAATGGACTCCAGAGGATGCTAGAGAAGGCCTGGAGGAACATTGTCCATGGGGTCGCGAAGGGTCGGACACGACTTCGCAACTAACAACAACAACAACAAAAGAAAACTATTTGAGACTCCTCCTTGGAAAATAATTACTTTTGATTTTAGGTAGTTGCCAACAACCTGATAGTGAGATAACATCATTATTTGGATGTGGATGTTTATACACATATAGGTAGTCCTTAATTTACGACCATAGTTGAGCCCAAAATTTCTGTTGCTAAGTGAGACATTTGTTAACTGAGTTTTACTCCCATTTACAACTGTTTTGCCACTCTTGTTAAGGGAATCATTGTAATTGTTAAGTTAGTAATGCTCTGTTGTGTGAGCCAGGCTGGGAGCAAGAACTGAGGCAAGGAGACTGAAGTAATAGTTAACACATGAACGTTTATTAACTGTCAACTGGATAACTAAGAATGAAGGCAAAGCGTCTGTTGGCCAGCCTCTATTTATAGAGGCTGTCAAACGGAACATCCAATCACAGCCAATCACAGAACTCTTCTATTCCACATCCTAGAGCGGCCCTATGAAATACCGGAACACAACAAGTAACACAGTTGTTAAGTGAATCTGGCTTCTCTGTTGACTTTGCTTATCAGAAAGTCGCAAAAAAGGGGACTTCTGGTTGCAACTGCAGCAAGAACGGCTGGAAAATAGCGGGCTCTGCTGAGTACCGTGAAAATCCAGCCGGTAACCGCTGCCGAGAGACCCTTCGGGGTCACAGCCGCCTTGTAGGGGCGGTGAAGGAAGCAGAGGCGCTTCGCTGACCACAAGGAACCCGCAAATTCCTCGTTAGGTCCGAAGCAAGCTCTCCCCAAACGGCAGCAGGCATAGCCGCCATTGCTGGCAGCCACGAAGCTGGGACAATCGGGACCCAAGATTGTGCAGGAGTGGTGTATGGATAGAACATTGAAATTGGGTGAGATATTGACCAACTTTTATCTTAATGACTTGCAATAACAAAAAGAATATGAAAAGAAAACTCCTAAGCTTAAAATGGCAGCAAATTGATACACAGAGAAAAAAAACGGAAACGAAAAGGCAAAAAAGGCCCAAAGAGAAGCTATAAAATACAGAAAGCTTGGGGGAAAAAAGCTTAAATAATTTGAAAGTGACTGTAGGGAGAAATTATTTGTTTACTTGAATTTGAATTTCTAAACCCCCTGGATTTATTGGACAATCAGCTGTTTTTGACAGATTGCTTACGTTGGATTGGGGAATAAGAGAGCCATCTACTGGAGAAAGAGAAGCACTACAATACTATAGCCACAGTATATTCAATGAAAGTTAATCTAATACACACAAAGCCTAATACACAGAATATAAGCAACAACATTATTATTATTATTATTATTTATAAAATTTATATGCCGCCCCACTCCCGAAGGACTCTGGGCGGCTTACATCATAAAAAAATAAAACATATAAAAACAATTTTAAAAAACCATCCATATTTAAAATAAAACATTCACACAACCATGCATGGGCCAATCAGAACAACTATTGGCCCCAGGCCTGCCGGAAAAGCCAGGTCTTAACAGCTTTACGGAAGGCCAGTAAGGTGGGGGTAGATCTTGGGGGGAAGTTGGTTCCACAGAGTCAGAGCGGCTACAGAGAAGGCCCTCCCCCGCGGTCCCCAACTGAAGAAGGCCAACCCTGTGTGACCTCACTGGTTGATGGGAGGAATGTGGCATAAGGTGGTCACGCAGATAAACTGGTCCTGAGCCATGTAGGGCTTTAAAGGTAACAACCAACACCTTGAATTGTGACCGGAGCGCAATCGGCAACCAGTGCAGCTCGCGAAGGATGGCACTTGTGTGGGTGTACCTTGGCATCTAACATCTGGTGAATGGCCTGACCTTGACTCTATTGTTAGAAGACGACTGGGAAATTCTGAGAATACTCAATGGTGGTTTTTTTTCTTCCTTTTGAAGAGTTATAAAAGGAACTAATCTGCAAACAACTAAACTTTATTAAAATTGACTATTGGATTATGGATTGAAAAGACTGGAAGAATTTAGTAGATTAATCTGGTCTAATTTGGATTTGGACTATTAATGCTATTCAATAGAATATTTTACGAGGCAAAAGAAGAAAAGGTCAGAAGAAAAGAGAGAAGAAGGAAATAAGACTTTAAAATCTGGACAATTGGGAGATACATAATTGGGGAACTATAAGGCTGTAAATTATTATGAAATAAAATGTGGGGTTTTGGAGGTATAACTATGGGAATGATGTAATTCGATTAAATAGGAGTTTCTTAAATATTGAGATATTGGAATAATAGAAATATACTTCTTATAATTTGTATTAAATTACTATAAAATGGATCTAGAGATGTATGAAGAAATATTGTGTATGTTAAAAAGTCTGCGTGAATCTTTAAGAGATGACAAAGAGACAAAGGGATTGTTTAAAGACACAGAAATGAATGGAGAAGCTAATCAACAATTGGGGGAAAAAGAGGAACACGATACTCTAGAATTAGATGAGAAATTAGAGAAAGCAGGGGAAGGGGAAAATAAAAATGAGAAGCAAGAAGTTAAGAACAAAGAGGAGAAAATATTAATAAGTAGAAGACATTTATATAACTTCTCAATTTATAATGGTACAGAGAGCAGAGGTGGGTTCCTCCCGGTTCGGACAGGTTCGCCCGAATCGGTAGCAACCCGCTAGTGACGTCACGGAGCCGGTTCGGTCGGTGCTGGTCCGTGGACGCCACCATCTTTTTTTTTTTTTGATATTTTTTTGGGGGGGGGAATTTTTTTTGGAATTTTTTATTTATTTTTTCTTCTGTGCATGTGCAGAAGCCGAGTTGCCAGCACTGCGCATGAACCACCATCTTGTTTTCGGCTTTTTTTTTTTGAATTTTTGGCACTGCGCATGCACGCAAAGCGCACGTGGCCACGCAGCACGGGAGGAAGCGAACTGGCGGTGAGGTAAGTTAGAACCCACCCCTGACAGAGAGCAAAGAGAAAAACCCCTTTAAAAAAAAACAAAAGAAAGTCTTGTAGATGGGTGTTCAAAACGCAACAGAAAGAGACAAAAGGCACTCAGAAGGGAAAGTTTAGTAGACACAAATTTTTTTAAAAGAGATACAAGATTCCAAGAGAGAGAGATAAAAGACTGACCAAAAAATCAATAAATGATGGAATTTTAGAAAGAGTAAGAGATGATGGATAATGAGAAAATATATTAATAAAATGGGAAAATACCACAACTCCAACAAGTTTAGGTTAGTAGATGGTAATTTTAGACTAGGTAATATAATTGAAGTATTAATATTAACAGTGTGTTAAAATATATTGTGAATTTAAAATATTAAGGATTAGAAATGGTGGGGACCTTGAGATATACTCCCGTGATGGATTGAATATTGTTAATAATTGGTGTTATTAGTAATCCTATACATTTGGAATATTGATGTTATGGTGAAATAATGAGTGATCTTTAAAATATTGAATGATAACATTTACTAAGGGATAATAAATACAGGGTGCAAAGAAATGTTATTTATGTTTAAATGAATTAAAGGGAAAATGTAAAAGGAATATGAAATGAGACTAATATTGTTTGGAGTTGGAAGATTAGAATTTTACATACTATTTATATTATTATTGTTAAGGTTGTATAAAAAAGACCTGACCCAATCAATGCACTGTCCACAAAATATGTATGTTTATATTGGGGGGGGGGGAAAGAAAAAAAAAAGAAAGTCGCAAAAAAGTGATCACATGACTTCAGGACACTGCAATAAATATGAGACAGTTGCCAAGCCTCCGAATTTTGATCACATGCCCCATGGGGATGCTGCCGCGGTCATAAGTGTGAAAAATGGTCATAAGTTTTTTTCAGTGCTGTTGTAACTTTGAACGGTCACTAAATGAACTGTTGTAAGATGAAGACTACCTATATATACAGTACATATACAGTGTAATCATCAAACTTTCCCATCTACAATGCAGTTTCACCTTTCATCCCAAAATTAGCATAATTAGGAAGACGTGCACACATAAGTAGGTAAATTATATGCTGGTGAGAGATAGTTTGGAACAGTGGTTAAAAGCACTGCGCTAAAATATATATATATAATTGGTTATTATATATAATCTCTGAAACATTTATTAGTCTGAGAACCAATTTTTGCATCTCTCTCTCTCTCTCTCCTTCCAACTTAGCAAGGGATGTGACCTCTGCAGGACAGAGGTCGCCTTTGATAAGTCATCTGTAAGACATCACCAACCCAGAGGTGGGTTCCTCCCGGTTTGCACCAGTCCTATAGAACCGGTAGCAAACCGCTGGTGATGTCATGGAGCCGGTTCTGTCGGTGCCGGTCCGTGGACGCCATCTTTTTTGGGGGGGGAATATATATTTTTTTGGAATTTTTTGCTATTTTTTCTTCTTCTGCGCATGCGCAGAAGCCGAGTCCCCGGCACTGCGCATGCACTACCATCTTGTTTGGGGCTTTTTTTCTTTTTTTTTTTTTTGCGAATTTTCATCACTGCACCCGCGCGATGCGGCCATGCGGTGCGCAATGCGCGCACAGCCATGCGGCGCGGGAGGAAGCGAACCAGCGGCGAGGTAAGTTAGAACCCACCCCTGCATCAACCCCTCCCCCAACATTTATTTTGTTCCTGAAATGCCACCCACCTTTCAAATTGTGTCATCAGTAGATCTCAAATTTTGCTGTTGTTATTCAAGAGAAAGCCACGAAAGTATTGTGGCACTTTCGAGAAAGGACCTTTTTGTAATTTTTCTGAGATCTTAGAAAATGAGGGGCATTTAAATAACCTAAACTGAGGAGGCATGCTACTGCTTGAGATACTTTGGTTGGCATTGGTGGCACCGTCTCCTTTATTCTTGAATCAACCACAGGCACCAACTGTTGATGTTCCAAGCCGGAGTCATAACTGGGCATGTATGTCAGTAATCTTTGGTTTCTGTCTCTTTCCCTTTTACATTTCTCTGGGGTGACTTCAATTGTCAGAGTGACAACTGATGCGATGATGAATTCCAACTGATCCATGCAAGGAACATATGTCTAGTCTAACAAAAAGAAAGGCTAGGGATGACATGATAGCAATCTTCCAGTACTTGAGGGGCTGTCATAGAGAAGAGGGGCTTGACCTATTCCCCAAAGCACGAAGGCAGGACAAGAAGAGATGGAGGGAAACTTATCACCTACCTAGAAATAAGGAGAAATTTTCTGACAAGTGAGGACAATCAATCAGTGGAATGGCTTGCCTGAAATTGTAGATGCTCCATTGCTGGAAGTTTTCAGGAAGAGACATTTTTCCGAAATAGTGTAGGGTCTCCTGCTTGAGCGGGGTGGTGGGGTGGTGTTGGACTAGAAGGCTTCCAAGGTCCCTTCCAACCCTATTATGCTATGTTCTATGATGCCCAAGTGTTACTATATTGTTCATGCTCCAGGAGCTTTAGGAAGCCTATGTTGGCTTCCACAAGGGAGCACGGTGTCTTTTCTATTTCTTTTGAGCCAAATTGGAAACCCAGCAGAGATATGCTGGGCAAGGCTAAGCAGCAGAAGCAGATTGAGATGAAGGGAGAGAAGACAGAATTCCTTTAATGATTTATAACTTCGTCATACATACCATCATGCAAAATCATTCCGTGACATTCAGCACCTTAAGAAGTTGCCAATTCTGACATATTCCTTCCCTCCCTCCCTGTCTCTCTCTCTCCCTTCCTTCCTCCCTCCCCCTCCCTCAATCCCTCCCCCTCTCCTTCCCTCCCCCCCTCTCTCCCTCCCTCCCTCTTTCCTTTCTCTTTCCTTTCCTCTTCATCCATCCTTTCCTTTCCTTTCCTTTCTCTTTCCTTTCCTCTTCATCCATCCTTTCCTTTCCTTTCTCTTTCCTTTCCTCTTCATCCATCCTTTCCTTTCCTTTCCTCTTCATCCATCCTTTCCTTTCCTTTCCTTTCCTTCCTGTTTTGCTTCCTGT
>QLTV01000810.1:276298-305085 GCA_003457575.1 Thermophis baileyi
TGCAAGGAGGAGCAGGCGAGGCAGGGAGGGGGGGGGAGAACCCCGGGCCCCCCATCCCCACAGCGACGTGGAGAGACGCGAAAGTGCCCTTCCACCTGCCCGCCTCAGGATCCGCCTCCTTGCACCTCTGGCTCGGTGGGCGACTCTCTCGGCGGGCTCCGTAACGGGGCCCTCCTGCCGCCTCGGCTCTTTCCCGCCACCGATCGCCACGCCGCGCTGCTGGGCATGAGTTAACACTAAATATTTCAAAACGCCGCTGGAGGCAGAGCCCAGAGGAGCCGAGCCAATCCCGCGGTGTGTGTGCGCACCCACCTCTCGCTTGCTCTCTCTCTCTCTCTCTCTCCCAGCCAAAAGAGTGCCCGCCGCAAAAAGAGCGGCTTCAGGCTGGGAGAGAGAGAGCGAGAGAGAGGTGGGTGCATGCACACCCCGCGGGACTGGCTCGGCTCCTCTGGGCTCTGCCTCTGGCAGCATTTTGAAGCGCTCCTGCCTGCGATGGGGCGGCGAGGGAGGGATTGAGGCTCCCCTCCTCTTCCTCGGAGGCAGGAGCGCATTTCAAAAGCTGCCATAGGCAGAGCCCAGAGGAGCCAAGCCAGTCTCGTGGGGTGTGCGTGCACCCGCCTCTCACTTGCTCTCGCTCTCCCGGCCAAAAGAGTGCCCGCCGCAAAAAGAGCGCCTCCCGGCATGCCCCCCCCTTTCCCCGGAAAGTAATGGGGGGCCTTATTTGGGGGGGGGCTTATTTCAACGCATGTCCCGAAAAGCCCTGTTGGGCTTATTATCGGGACATGTCTTATTTTCGGGGAAACACGGTATACACACACACACACACAAATGGAAGAAGGAAATGACAAACCACATTGTTGTCAAAGATTATATAGACATATCTATGATTTTAAGGTTCCAACTGGGCTCAAAGGAGAGTTTCCTTCATATACCAATATCAATGTCTATTATTCTTTAGCAGAATAACATAATTGGAAGGGTCCTTGAAGGTCTTCTAGTCCAACCCACTGCTCAAGCAGGAAACCCTATACCATTTCAAACCACTGGTTGTCCAATCTCTTCTTTAAAACCTCCAGTGTTGGCGCATCCACAACTTCTAGAGGCAAGTCATTCCACTGATTAATTGCTCTCACGGTAAGGAAATTTCTTCTTAGTTTTGGGTTGCTTCTCTCCTTGATTAGCTTCCATCCGTTGCTTCTTATCCCGCCTTCAGGTGCTTTGGAGAACAGGTTGACCCCCTCTTCTTTGTGGCAGCCCCTTAGATATTGGAACACTGCTATGATGTCACCCCTAGTCCTTCTTTTCATTATATTAGAGATACCCAATTCCTGCAATCGTTCTTCATATGTTTTAAACTCCAGTCCCCTAATCATCTTTGTTGCTCTTCTCTGCACTCTTTCTAGAGTCTCGACATCTTTTTTACATCATGGCAACCAAAACTGGATGCAGTATTCCAAGTGTGGCTTTACCAAGGCATTATAAAGTGGTATTAAGACTACACATGATTTTAATTCTATCCCTCTGTTAATGCAGCCTAGGACTGTGTTGGCTGTTATGGCAAGCTGCAACAAACTTCTGGCTCATATTTAAGTGATTGTCCACCTGGACTTTCTTTGATACTAAAGGAAGCACTCTACAGATTATATAAAATGGGCTTTCCCCAATCGTTAGATAGGTTCCGCTACAAGTGTTATTACTTGTATTACTTACTACTTAAAGTAAGCTGCAGTTTCAGCTGTAGTTATTATAAGCCATCTCGAGGACAAACATGTCTAAATCTTTGTAATGTAGTTTATATCTCACTTGGACGGGACCAGTATGTAAAGACCAGCAGGAGATGAAATGTTAAACACAACTTTAAGACATGTTTTATGTATATTGTAGCACTACTACCATCATGCCATATCTATTTCCATCTTATTATACAGTGTGAGCTCTCAAAAGATTTCATGAGGAAATTTAAGCTTATTGCACTTCGCAAAATGGAGGAAAAAAATGATAATGTTGCCTTATTTTCCGATAAAAATGCCACAAGTTATTTATCCAACCCCTGGTATTATGCATGCATGGGCTCAGCAAAGAAGTAAATCTTTCAAAAAGGGGGACCAGAGAAAGAGGAAAGTGTGCATGCATGGAACAAAAGTAGATTAATTGAATCCTGCGAATGGGGAGCCTCATTTCAAGCCTTATTTACTATGCTAGCATAATAAATTGGTAGGTAATGTTAGCTCATCTGTCAGCATTTGTTTGCTGAAAAAGCTAAGGCCTCGCCATTCTAAAGGGGATTGGTTGGCAAACATTTCAAAATCCGGGAAGATTTTGGTACCTTCTCTGCAAGAGACTCAATAAAACTCTGGCCATAATTTGGTGACAAAACTGCCCATTTTTAACAGTGCAATTAGTAACACACACACACACACACGAGAGAGAGAGAGAGAGAGAGAGAGAGAGAGAGAGCGGGGAGGGAGAGGGAGAGGGAGAGGGAGAGAGAGAGAGAGAGAGAGAGATTTCTACTGGAAGAAAAAGAGAAAAGGAGAGGGGAAAGGGGAAAGGGAAAAGAGAGGGGCAGAGGGAAAGGGTAGATGAAGAGGGAGAGAGCAGAGGGAAAAGGGAGAGGGGGAGGGAAAGGGAAAGGGAAAGGGAGAGGAAGAGGGAGAGGGAACAGAAGCTTCAGAAATATATTTTAAAGCTCTCTACTGCATTTGAATTATAGATGGTGAGGCTTAGGTACCCCAATCAAAAATGGGGAAGAATGTGATTGCTTAGAAGAAAAAGGAAGGAAGGAATACTGGAAGAAAAAGAGAAAAGGAGAGGGGAAAGGGGAAAGGGAAAAGAGAGGGGCAGAGGGAAAGGGTAGATGAAGAGGGAGAGAGCAGAGGGAAAAGGGAGAGGGGGAGGGAAAGGGAAAGGGAAAGGGAGAGGAAGAGGGAGAGGGAACAGAAGCTTCAGAAATATATTTTAAAGCTCTCTACTGCATTTGAATTATAGATGGTGAGGCTTAGGTACCCCAATCAAAAATGGGGAAGAATGTGATTGCTTAGAAGAAAAAGGAAGGAAGGAAGGAAGGAAGGAAGGAAGGAAGGAAGGAAGGAAGGAAGGAAGGAAGGAAGGAAGGAAGGAAGGAAGGAAGGAAGGAAGGAAGGAAGGAAGGAAGGAAGGATGGCTAAAAAAGAGGAGGATGGCGGCTGTTTGAATTGCCAGCAGGAAGGTGTTCCACAAGGGTAGGGACAGCCACAAAAAAAGCACACTTCCAAGGTCCCACTAGATAGCAAGATTTTAGCGAGAGGACCTAGTCCGTGCCCAGTCTATTTGATCTAGTGGATTGGGTGGATATTCTTAGAAAAATGCAGTCCCACAAATAAACAGGTCCCATGTCACGTAGGGCTTTAAAAGTGATAGCCATCACCTTGAATTGCACCTGGAAGAAAAGTGCAGATTGCACAACCAGGGTATAACATGGGTGAACCTATTGGTGCACAATACAGCCCATGCTGCTGCATTCTGGACCACTTGTCACTTCTGAGTAGTCTTCAAGGACAGTCCCATGTAAAGCACATTGCAACAATCCAACAATCCACAATCTCCTCATTTTCAGCCTGGTGCCTTAACCACTAGAGCAGTGGCCCTCAACCTTTTGGGTACCAAGGACCGGTTCAATGAAGAGCAGTTTTTTCATGGACCGGGGTGGGGGTGGGGGGCGTAGTTTCGCTCACTGCCTGCATCCTGTGCATGTGCAGATGGGACTTTGCTCACTTGCGTGGCCCAGTTCCTGGTGGACCACGGACCGGTGCCCGTCTATGGACCAGGGGATGGGGACCCCCGCACTACAGTAAACTGGCTTTTCGAAGGCTGTAGGATAAAGTTTCTCAAACTTGGCAACTTTAAGAGGTGTGGACTTCAACTCCCAGAATTCCCCAGCCAGCTTAGGAACACCTAAGAAGACAGCAAATTCCCAGCTTTTGTTACTGCAACCTGAACGGTTCTTGGACAGGGTTTCAGAAATGCCTCTAATTAGATTGAGGTTTGCCTCTGCATGGGAAGCCTCTCAGAAATGTAACCAGTGTGCTAGCGGTATGTGTGCACTCATATGGGACTTTTACTTAGCATGGCTCGAAATTCCTTCCCTCTTAATTTCCCTCTAGGTTTGGTGGTGCTGCTTGACTTCGGCATGATCGTGAGGCTGCAGAAACACATTTGCTCTCTGCCATCATTACCAATTTAAGTTCCCCCGGTTTTATAAAGAACCTGACAACAACGGATATCAGTTGTGTTTCAGGATCTCACTTGAAACGTCTGTTTATCCTCCTGGAATTCCCCAATGAAATTCTCTGGAGGTCATGGGCTCAAAAACAATTTTTCTTCCAACTTCCAGCCTATGAAATGTAAAAGTAAAGAAAGGTGGGTTTTTTTATTTTTTGGTGGTTTTTTTTGTTTTGGTTTTTTTTTTTGTTTTTTTTGTGTGGGAGAAGCTATTTTTGTGCTCACTAGGATGAAAAAAAGAAGGATGCCTTTAGCTGGAAATTAAAGCTAGGTATGTACAAACAGGATCTGGAAAGCAGCAAATTTTATTAAGAAAACTTGCAAGAACTAATGCAGGCATCAAAAAGACATGTGGCCAGGCATCAAAAAGATGACTAGGGGAAAAAGAAGAAAGAAAGAAAGAAAGAAAGAAAGAAAGAAAGAATGTAAGTAAGGAAGGTAGGAAGGAAGGAGGATGGATGGGAGGAAGGGAGGGAGGAAGGGAGGAAGGAGATAAGAGAGGGGGGGAAGGAGGGAGGGAGGAAGGAGAATGAAAGAGGGAGGAAGGAAGGAATGAGCCATTAAGGAAAGACTTGGAAAAGAGTTTACAGATAGACCTCGACTTACAAACAGTCACATAGGGACTGTCTGAAGTTACGACAGACACCCTCCCCCCAAAGATTTTTATTTTATTTTACTTTATGCACGGCTGGCTCAGGAATTCTGGGCGTTGAAGACCACAGATCGTAACGGGGCCATAGCTGACCAGCCCTGCACAGAAAGTCAAGAGTAAACTCCTTGTTTTTCCCTGGATGAACCTCGGAAAATAGTAAACACGATTCCATTCCTGTTTTATATATTTATTTTCCCCATCTACTGAAATCTTCTTTCATCTGCCGACAATCATGCTGGTAATTTATTTTTTTTTAAAGGCCATGCCAAAGTGAACTGCAGACTGACGGAAGAGAATTGTCTCAGTAATAACACACCAACAGCAATAAAAACAATAAGAAATATAGTAAGCCTATTCTTGGAAAAACAGATGTTTTGTCTTCTGACTTAAAAAAAAATGGCCTCATATCAGAATATGTGATAGATATGTCTGCGCGATTTGCATCATGTTTTGATATAGCTTTTCTACTAAAAAGGAAAAAAACCCCAACCATTGTAATTCACAGAACATCTTCATCGTTCACAAAATAATAATAATAATAATATAAAGCTTTAACTATGGCTGGAATCTTATAGAACAGTGAGATCCTTGGTGCTCTCTGAGCTTGGCTGTGTCCTTGCAGACATTTCAAGAAAACAGCCAAGCTCAGAGAGCACCAAGGACTCCACATTTTAACCCTGAGCTACAAATATTCTCTTCTATCGGTATCTTATAGAACAGTGACTATTGTCCTGTCTTGTGTGTGTCTTTTTTTAAACCAAGCACAAAGTTCAACTGAATGGAAGTCTTAAGGGCTATTCACTTCTAGCCCCCCACCTCCCCATTCTAATACCAGAACTGCACACATGTAGATGGCAATATGATTAACACATTTTCTTATCTCATCCAGATTCTTCCTCCTTTCTCTCTTTTCTTTTGGCTTTGATGTTCGCAAACCCTTCCCAGGCTCAGTTGGAACAGTCATTCTGAGACTAGTAAAACTCTGGCCAAGCATCTGCTTTCTGAGTTTCGATATTTGTATGCCAGGACTTGTGTGATATTGATTGCAATCTGGCTTTTCTCCCATAGCCCCTTTACATACATGAATTATGAGCCCTTTTTTTCCAGACAGTTATATGCAGTGGCATAATTCAGGGGGAAAGGATGCTAAGATTAGAAGGGAGGATTGCTCCCTTTGGTGTCACTTGTCTCATTTTTGCACCTTCCCATCATAACGCTAGCAACTACCATGTCTCCATGGACTTCTCTCTTGATCTCCAGCAAGATTCCTGCCCCAACTGGCCATATAAAGGAATTATTTTAATTTTTAGCTTCATATTTGTGTTCTGATAGTTTATTTATAAACCTCCTATCAACCCTTGGAAAGACTTATAGGTGTATAAGTCTTATCTTATCTGGAACCCGGATATTTGTTAAAAATTTAAACAAACATTTAATGAAATAACATAAATTTCTAGATAACAGGTCAGAATAATCTAAAAAACAATATAATCTACTATCCAGATTCCTAAATGTTTCTAGAAGAAGCCCAAGCAGGGCATCAAGACAAAAGCACTCCCTTCTTCGGCTTCCCCAGTTTAGACTAGTGGTAAAGGCCCAAGACTAGAAACCAGAAGGCTCTGAATTCTAATCTAACCTTACGTACGAAGGCCAACTGGGTATCTTTGGGCCAGTCCTTTTCTCTCAGTTGAACCCACATGAGGAAAGAGCATTATGTATGTTCTTTTGCCTTGAGTTACTTATAAAATAATAAAAGTGGGATTTTAAAAAAATCAAATAAATAAAAAATCTGGTATTAGCAGACATGGTGTCTCCATTATTGGAGATAATGTATAGTCTGCATGTCTGGTAGCCATCAATGTCTCCATAAATTTGGCCTTGTAAATCTGTCTTGGTGTCTCCCTTGTGACACCATTCCATTTGGAGCCATAAACTAAGTAACGAGCTAGCCAAATTCTAGGGTGAAGCTCAACTACTCAGGGTGATGAAAACCAGAAACAATGGTGAAGAACTTTTCAAAGATGTCTTTAAGAAGCCAATGGCTTTAAAAAGTTAGATAATTTGTCACCCATTGTTTCAGATGTTAGTGGGTTTTGATTATAAGAAAAAGATTGACTTCAACAGCAGAATTGTTTTAGGCTACAAGCAGGTGGGCAGTTGGCATCTTTGAGTGATTGTGGACTCTCTATTGAAGATCATTAAGCCTCCATTTTGTCAGGTACATAAGTTCAGGTCTACATGTGAAGGTCCAGTTAAATTGATTTGTGGCTACTCATGCCTATGCACAGGAATATTCTCAAGTAACAGCACCTGCTTGAGTTAGATAGCAATAGCACTTAGACTTATATACCGCTTCGTAGTGCTTTACAGCCCTCTCTAAGCGGTTTACAGAGTTAACATATTGCCCCCAACAATCTGGGTCCTCATTTTACCCACCTCAGAAGGATGGAAGGCTGAGTCAACCTTGAGCCGGTGAGATTTGAACCGCCGAACTGCAGCTAGCAGTCAGCTGAAGTAGCCTGCAGTGCTGCACTCTAACCACTGCGCCACCTCGGCTCTAGATAAGGGTCAATAGAATTCAAGGACAGTTGGACCTACAGTGTTTCACTTGTGGCTATGTAAGGATTCTAGGCTGATCCCTCGTTTGACTCTGCCCCTTGATTCTGCCACTCCTTCCCCTACACATTCAACATCATTAAGCATGGAATGGATGGTCACCTTTCATTTTAACAATGCAAGATCTGGTGATCTTTGAGTTTTCTTCCACCTTTGCAATTCAACGGATAAGCAAGTTTCATACCGATGGTCTCTAAATCCTTTGCTTTTCTTCCCTGATCAAAACACAGAAGTTCCTGATTATCCCACTTTCAATCTAGTTATTTTTATCCCAGTGATCAAGCAAGCAGTTTTCCAACCCCCACCTCAAGTTCACTTTTTTGTGAAGCATTACTGTTTCATTTGATTCTGGGCAATTTGCCCCAGGAGAGAGAGAAAGAGAGGCTGTCTGTTCCTTCACTCAAAGAGAGCAGACTGTACAGACAGCAAGCAGATGGAATGTCTTTCAAATATACCAAGCCTGTCTGGGGAGTTATTCTTCTATTTTCCACTATGACGATTTAGACTGCAAACCCAATTCTGCTCTGTGATATTATCTTGTCTCCTTCCAAGCTATGGCTTCATAGATTTTATTTCATCTCCCTTCCTGCACTTTGGTGATAGTCTACCGGGCTTCTGATCTACTTCCAGTGGCTTTTTGGAGGTCACTTCAGGTCAAGTTGGACATCTTTGCAACAATTTTTCTCCCACAAGGCAATGATCGGTAACCTCTTTTCTACATTTGTGTATTATTCCTGTGCTGTGGCATTTATTTGCACAGGTGGAAAGGAAGATATTTTAGGTGGAAATTAGAGGACGGGAAAATGATGGTCTACTTAGAAATGAGGTGCCCAATATCAATCTTTAGGAGCAGATGTAGAATGTCACTTCACAATGTCATGATGTAAAAAAGATGTTGAGACTCTAGAAAGAGTGTAGAGAAGAGCAACAAAGATGATTAGGGGACTGGAGGTTAAACATATAAAGAACGGTTGCTGAAATTGGGTGTGTCTAGTTTAAGAAAAGAAGGACTAAGGGTGACATGGTAAAACTGTTCCAATATTTAAAGGGTTGCCATAAAGAAGAGGGAGTCAAGCTATTCTCCAAAGCACCTGAAGGCAGGACAAGAAGCAATGGATGGAAACTAATCAAGAAGAGAAGCAATCCAGAAGTAAGGAGAAATTTCCTGACCGTACAATTAATCAGTGGAACGACTTGCCTTCAGAAGTTGTGAATGCTCCAACACTGGAAGTTTTTAAGAAGAGATTGGACAATCATTTGTCTGAAATGTAGAGTTTCCTGTCTGAGCAGAGGGTTGGACTAGAAGACCTCCAAGGTCCCTTCCAGCTGTGTTATTCTGTTAATTTATGCTCAGCTTCTGATGGCTTTATGGACAACCTTTCAAGGTCAATCAGACAAGGAAACCAAAGTTATGAATGTTAATGCTACTTTTATTACAAAGTGACAGTAATAGAACCTTGCAAGTCTGAATGCATGTCTTCCCTCCCTCCCTCCCTTTATCTACAAGAGAACTAGGGAAGGTCAAGCTTGAGACATTTTCTCAAATTACATTTCTGCCTCAGACTCAAATTTCTTTCCTCTACCCATTGTCTTGGTTGCAGCTCTTCCTTCAGTTCCTTAAAGTATTCTTTCTGCCCATTACCCCTCTGTGGTTTTATTAGTAACAGCACAGAGTGGTTTGCCAATCCGTTTTTCAGGCATAACATGGTTCCCAACTTTCTATTTTTAAAAAAATCTGATAGAAAAGGGGAATTATGAC
The DNA here is from genome assembly GCA_003457575.1 of Thermophis baileyi. Lineage (NCBI taxonomy): Eukaryota > Metazoa > Chordata > Lepidosauria > Squamata > Dipsadidae > Thermophis > Thermophis baileyi. Next base: position 285,586 of record QLTV01000810.1, read on the forward strand.
ATAAAGGACCAGAGAAAATCAGCAACCACAAAATAAAGGTAAGGTAAAAACCAATCAATGACAATTAACATAATAAATGTATGGATAAACTGGCCCAAATGCCTAAACAAAGAGCCATGTGAAAAGCTGGTAGTAGGCACAAGATGTACATTGGCTACATTTTATTCCCATGAGAATAAAATGCACAAAGGATCGGTACCATTCATTAAGTTGCAGTACAAAATATTTTTTCAAGCCTATACACAAGAATGTAGTCAACCATAATCGAGTACTAAATTGGTGCCAGATAAGGGTCAACAAAATTCAAGAGGGGTTGGACTTGGATTGTTTGTGGGAATGTAAGGACTCTAACCTGATGACACGTTTAACTTCAGCCCCTAACTCTGCCTGCTCTTCTACAAACATCCACATTGAAGTATCCACAATGCCTCTTGAGAAAGTCAAATGTTTGTCTGAAGAGAAAGCTAGAAGAGTTCTAGAAACACTTGATAATTTGCTCTACTTATGGTTTGTTCTCCGTAGCAGTCAATTGTCACTGGGGTTTTTTTTTCATTTACTAACTCTTAAGACAAGGTAGATGTATATTAATAAATGACTAAGAATACAACAGGAATGAGAAAGAGCGGTGTGGTGGCCTAGAGATGGAGCTCTCGCCTAAATCAGGAGGCTCTGAGTTCGATCCTAGATAGTGGCAGATATTTCTCTCTCTGGGCGCAAAGAGAAAATATCTGCTGCGAGCTCCATGTAGGTGTCAGGAAGGGGATCCTGCCTGTAAATGCTCAGCTCCATTCAGTCACCCCGGTTCCACCCCGATGCAAGGGATAACAGGGTTGTTAAGAGAAAACACAAAGGCAAGATATAGACAATATTTTTGGACTGCTGGGTATCTTGAGGATTTTGAGAGAAATCCATGAACACTACCACACATCGCCTGCAATGGTGAGTGTAAGGAGGCATGGAACATCATTTCTTAAAATACAACATGGTGACTTGGTTTTCTATCATCATTTCTAGCCTTCTATGATGCTTCTTTGATTCCCTGTTTTGTTTGGTCTGTTATCTGGGGAAAAGTGGGAATACTTTCCCACCACAGGCCTCAGTTGCCCACCATCTTCTATTTTTTTAAATATATCTATGGGAGTATGTAGGGCCTCTAGAGGCATTATTGTAATTAATTTCTTTTTCTTTTTATGTTGGAGAAAAATCAGACAAAAAATGGGAGAATATTGTAGAGTTAAAAGTGATCCAATTAGCTTCTAAGCTAAGATTTGGGTTTTAAAAAAAAAATTAAAGTAAGCGTAAAGACGAGGAGGAGGAGGTAGTTTTGATGATTAGTGAGGACATAAAGTCTACTTAGAACCAACACCATGTTGCTCACCCCTTTTATAAGAAAAGCCATCCAATAAACACAATAAGAACAATCAAGAAAACAAAAAACTGGTGTCTCTTCTAGATATTTTTGTTTGTTTGTTTGTTTCCAGTCAACAGTTCAAAATTCTGCTCACTCAGAGCTTGGTTCAGAACAGTAGTGGGTTGTAAATCCCATCGCTACCAGTTCGCTCGTGCGCGCGTGCACGCACGCTCATGACGCTTCTGTGCAGAAGCGTCCCGGGCGGGTGGGCGGAGCCTCCCGCCGCTGCCGCTACCGGTTCGCCCAACCAGGCTGAACCGGGAGCAACCCACCGCTGGTTCAGAAGGAGAAGCTTTTAATATGATAAATTGGCCAGGTTCTAATACTAACATCAGGTTAAGATGTTGATTTATGTGACATTATATTCCACTCTGAAAAAGAAAACACTGTGAATACCTAACAACTTGCAATTCAGAACCAACCTGATAGGTAAGGAAGGGTCTCCTGCGTCCCACCAATCCTTTGGCGGACTAATATACATGCACCACAGCTCCCAGCTGTATCCGTGGGCTGAATTTTCATAGCGCTGCACCTCAAAAGTGTCCTGCTTGATATTGTCAATTGATGGGAGGATGACCCTTTTCCGGTTCTCCTGGATTCTGGAAAGAACTGGCTCTGCCCTGGAAGAGAAAAACCAAACCATTAGTTTGGAAAGATGCTAAGCAATTACATTCCAAGAAGCACACAATTGATTAGATTGGTTTTCATAATTTGATACCTTGTGGTATATGCAATCTTTTTTATAAGGAATCAAAATTCTACTCCACCTACCTACTGTACCTAATACCATACATTCTATACTATTATGGTTGGTCACACAGTTAGCCAGATGTTGAGACTGAATTTGGCATTTTTAATCCACCTATCAAGTTCCCAAGGATTTGAGATAGGTAGCTGATGTTGTTAAAGGTACATCACAGATGTAAGCTGTTCCAAGTAAAGCTGCCTTCTGCAATTGACTGATGGTGATTTTGTCAATGCCAATAGTGTTCAAGTGGTACTCCAGTTGTTTTGGAATTGCACCCAAGGAGCCTATTACAACTGCTATTATTTTTGCTTTCTTTTCTATCATCATCATCAACAACAACAACAACAGCAACAACAATGTATATCCTAACTTTTCGTTGAAGTTCTAATGCAACTTTCAAATATCTTCATTTTATGCTCACAGCAACAACGCAAAGCATTGGATTGAGGGGGAGTGACTCACCCAAAGACACCCATGTTGAGGGTAGACTTGAACCTGGGTCTTCTCTATCTTATTCCAGCACCTTAACCATTAGAACGCATTCTCTCTCTATTCTATTCCATTCCTGAGTAGAAGAAACTAAGGGTTGAATCAGGAACCAGCTTCTACTGTAACATTTAACTATTGGTCATTTCAATATATTTCCCAAAGATAGAAAGCACGAATCTTTAATGGGGATGCTGAGAGCTTTGTGCATGGAAATCACTGGCCTTTATAAAAGTAAAGTGGAGTTAAAGCCCAATAAAATAAACCACTCAAGAAAACAGTATATGGATATTTATTCAGTCTTGGCTTATGTTAAGTCAATAAATCCTTTAACAATTGCACCGGCTTAGACAGCATCAAGGAACTTCACCTTAAACATCTTGTGAAAAGAGCATGCAATGGTGAGGCACTTATCTCAAGGTTATTCAAGTACATCTTTCCTTATCCCCATTCAAACGCAGGAAAGATTTCACACAGGCTGACAACAAAGATTGTGGAAGGGAGGGAGATCAATTGAATCCATCAACGGGGATTTTAGGCTGCAATCCGAGGTAGATGCCTGAAGGTAAGTTTCCATTAAACTCTGTAGGGTTTGCCTTTCAGTAGACCTGGAAAGAAATTAACTGTACATTTGCCAATCTGTATTCCCACTTCTGACGCAGGTTGACTAAAGCATTGCCTGAATGAGAAATTAGCACTGCGAGTGACACAGTTCCAATTTGGATGCTTCTCCTGACATTTAAATGCAAATACTAATCACGGTCCCTTTATATTCCCATCAGAATCGAGTATAATATGAGATTAGGAGTTTCTCTTTGAATCTCTAACATGCCAGCTTCCAAATGTGGCAGTACAATACTTCATTTGCTTGTATTGGGAGGGGGAACAAACATCAAAACCCTAAAAAAAAAAAAAAAAAGAAAAACCACAGCATTGTTATAGCAATAGCATAGCAATAGCATTTAGGGTTATATACCACCCCATAGTGCTTTACAGCACTCTCTGAGTGGTTTACAATGAAGAAGCATTATTTGCATGTTGCATATTGCAATTTACTGCATATTGCATTTTATTGACCTCAGAAGGATGGAAGGCGGAGTCAACCTTGAGCTGGTCAGGATCGAACTCCAGGTTGTGGGCAGAGTTTACCCGCAATACTGCACTTTAACCACTGTGCCACCAAGATTATGTGAGTAACACAGTCTTATCTCTATCCATTATGCTCAATCTCTATCCATTGAGCCAAGGTGGCGCAGTGGTTAGAGTGCAGTACTGCAGGCTACTTCTGCTGACTGCTGGCTGACTGCAATTCAGCAGTTCAAATATCACCAGGCTCAAGGTTGACTCAGCCTTCCATCCTTCCGTAGTGGGTAAAATGAGGAGCCAGATTGTTGGGGGCAATAGGCTGACTCTGTAAACTGCTTAGAGAGCGCTGTAAAGCACTGTAAAGCGGTATATAAGTCTAAGTGCTATTGCTATTGTTCTTCTCTATCACCTCCCACAATTTTAAATGCCATCTTCTTTGGTCAAAAGCCTACCTGTGCCTAAATTCAATGTGTCTACATCTTTATTTTTATTTATTTATTTATTTATTTATTTATTTATTTATTTATTTATTTATTTATTTATTTATTTATTAATTATTTACCAAATTTTTATACCACCCATCACACTTGCATGCCTCTGGGCAATTTGCAGATAAAACAGTAAAATGATATACCGGTAAATGCTATTGTTAAAAAAACAAGTTAAAAACTCGATTAAAACAAAGTTAAAAGGGACAATTGTAAAGTTAAAAGCCAGAAGGAGCTTGTTCGGCCCTCCAACCAACACCAGGGGTGCAAAGCATTCTGGGATTCTGAGGCCAGTCAGCAGAGCCAGGACTTAATGCTCTTCCAGAAGCCCAGGATGGTGAGGGTCTTTTGCCTCTGGGGACAAGCAGAAAGCAAGTCACTGTGCAGCAGAAAGCAGAGACGTCTTTCTTCCTAGACCCCACCAATCAAAGTTCTTTAACCAATGGGCTCTGTAATGTGCCCTCCCTGCCTGTTGAGGTGCAATGGGTAGATGAAATTGCCTTAGCCATGAAAGCTGGCTGGTGACTTTGGGCCAATCACCAGGAGACTATGAATTCTAGTCCCGCCTTCAGCATGAAAGCTAGCTGGTGACTTTGGGCCAATCACCAGGAGACTGTGAGTTCTAATCCCTCCTTAGGCATGAAAGCCGGCTGGGTGACTTTGGGCCGGTCACTCTCTCTCTCAGCCCAACCCACCTCAAATGGTTGTTGATGTGCAGAATATAGGAGGAGGAGGAGGAGGAGGAGAAAAGTGTGTTCCCAGCCTTGAGTTATTTGTAAAAACAACAAAGATGGGATTCATATAAAATAAAATAATTTAAAAAAAATTAAAAAAATGGGATGAGAGGGTTCCTTAGATAACCTGGTCCCATGCCATAAAGGACTTTATAAGCGTGACCAACACCTTAAATTGCACCCATAAGCAAATTGGCAATGTTCCAAAGGTGTTACATGTGCAACCCTAGGGGCACCCAAAACTGCTTATGCCACCGCATTCTGCACCAGCTGCAGCTTCTGAATATTCTTTCAAGGCTACCCCTATGTAGAGCGCATTTCAGTACAGGTGGTCCTCGACTTACGACCACAACTGAGCCCAAAATTTCTTTTGTTAAACAAGACAGCTGTTAGATGAGTTTTGCCCCATTTTACAATTTTTCTTTTTGCTGCAGTTGTTAAACGAACCACTACGGTTGTTAAGTTAGTAACGCAGTTGTTAAGCGAATCCGGCTTCCTGATTGATTCTGATGGTCAGAAGGTTGCAAAAAGATGATCACATGACCCCAGGACACTGCAACCGTCATAAATATGAGTCAGTTACCAAGTATTTGATCACTTAACTATGGGGATGCTGAGTGGTGCGGTGGCCTAGAGGTGGAGCTCTCGCCTCACCAATCTGGAGGCTGTGAGTTCGATCCTAGGTAGAGACAGATATTTCTCTCTCTGGGCACGATGAGAATATATCTGTCGAATATAACTCCGCATTGGCAACAGGAAAGGCATCCGGCCAGTAAACACTCAGCTTCATTCAGTTGCCTAGGCTCCATCCCGCAAGGGATTATGGGGTCATTAAAAGATGAGGATGAGCTATGGGGATGCTGCAATGGTTGTAAGTGTGAAAAACGGTCGCAAGTTACATTTTTAATGATGATGTAACTTTGAATGGTCACTAAACGAAGGATTGTAAGTTGAGGATATGGGAGATGCCCAGAGCATGAGTGACTGAAAGAAGAGTTAATGCTATGAAATCATCCACATAATGTGATCCTGGTACCAACCTGCTTTCTTAAACAACAGGCTCTCAGCATAGTCAAAAGCAGAGATAACTGCTTAATACCTCCTCTGGTGAAGGTCTTTTCAGATGACCTTTTAGTAAACAGCAGCCTTTTCTGCTGCATATATAACACCCAGCTCTGAAGAATGAGCAACCCGAGAGGGATAAGAGCATTTAAGCTCGACCTATAGATGCCAGGGTTGAAAAGATGCCTTTGAAACGTATCTTTGGGGTTCATTGTTCAAAAGGAAACACCCATAAACCCATTTGAAATCCATTTCCCCCCCCCTCCCATCTGTTTTGCAGATATTCTACAATTTTCCTCCTGGGAGCAATAGCTTCTTCTTTCTGTGGCACAGGATGAATTGTGCATGAGGCTCTCCTGTCACATCTATATCAAGCAGAAAGCGGAAGAGAAACAATCTTTATTTCTAAAAAATAAAATCAAGTTTACCACGAGAGGAGGAAGAAATGGAAAAAACCATTAATTCTTAGTCCTTTCACAGAATAGAATTGAACTCTACCGATACTCTTCGATAGATATCTCTGGCATAAAAGTAGCTTTTAAGAAGGCAAGAGCCGAGGTGGCGCAGTGGTTAGAGTGCAGCACTGCAGGCTACTTCAGCTGACTGCTAGCTGCAGTTCGGCGGTTCAAATCTCACCGGCTCAAGGTTGACTCAGCCTTCCATCCTTCCGAGGTGGGTAAAGTGAGGACCCAGATTGTTGGGGGCAATATGCTGACTCTGTGAACCGCTTAGAGAGGGCTGGAAAGCACTGTAAAGCGGTATATAAGTCTAAGTGCTATTGCTAAGAAGAGGAGTTTAAAGTGGTTTTGTTAAAATTAATCATGGTTAATTGGTTTCCTGCTGTGTTTAGAGTTGGCAAAAATAAAATTCAAGGCCCTACTCAGCCATAGAAATTTTGAGGTGACCTAGACACAGCCCCTCTATTCCAGGCCAGGCTGCTTCACAAAAAGTAAGAAGGAGAAATGTTGAATTCCTGGAAGAGTGGAAGGATGGACGTGTAACAGATAAATAAATGGCAAAATGAAGTCTAATTGTACTTTAAAGAATCAAGAGTGCTCTGTAAGATCCACATCAGTCTTAGCTACCTCAACACAGAACGTCTTTCAAATGACATTAATACAAATGAAAAGCATTTATTACAGTCTCAGGAGAAAGGAAGAGATGCCCACATGACTGTATGTAAGCCAATGCAAATTATTTTGTAGGGGAAGGAGTAGCAGACCTTAGGGTAGGAGTTAAAAGAGTGCTCAGCCTAGAATCCTTATATAGCCACAAGCAAACCAAGTGCACCACCCCATACTTTTGACCCTTATTTAACCCCAAGCAGGTGTTAATTGTGAGTAATAAATTAGTTCAATGATTAATGACAGGCATGAAAGATCAGGTCCAATCCAATTAAACTGATTTATTACTAATCATGCCTATGCACAAGAATCTTCTCAACTAATAGCTAGCACCTGCTTGGAGTTAAATAAGGGTCAATGGAATTCAAAGGGAATTGGACTTAGTTCACTTGTGGCTATGTAGGGATTCTAGGCTGATCCCTCTTTTGACTCTGCCCCCAGGTTTTGCCTCTCCTTCTCCTACACATTTTCAACTGTTGGTATTCAGTACCTTTGTGGGAGGTTGGTAAACCACCTAGTTAGAATATTGGCAAGATAGTCTTTAGGTGGACATGAGAAGAAAAACCTCCATGCGACCTTGCCATCCATGCCACTCACTAAACCTGGCCATCTCTGACTCATCAGTGAACCCCAGGCAATAAAACAAAAGATTGCTTAAGACTTTCCACTGTTTCTGACACCTAGGCTGAAACTAAGCATGCCTTTAGCTAGAAAATTGGAAAACACCAGCAACTTAATTAAAACTAAGGAAAATCCCTTCAAGGTATGAAAATCTTTTACACACACAATAGGTTACCCCCAACTTCAAATCTATCACCTAAGGTCAGCACCTAGACTCACAAAAGGAAAAAGATTGCAAAACCCTGCAGGGTGAGAATTTCCTCTCTACTGGACCCAGCATATTTCGGGATGGGTGGGTGGGAACGGACTACATTCACACATTTCTACAACAAAAGATGGAACTTTCCATAAACGTGGACCAAACTTTTCTTTTAATTTGTGGCCACTTTCAATTGCTAAGCTGTCTGTTTTGTTGTCGAATAAACTTCACCTCTGCTTCAAGCAATTGTCCTGTTTTGTTTGAAAACCTGGCTCAGAATGGGTCACACTTTCTTCTAATAGTTACTTACTTATTTAGTTCTGCCTTTAAATCAGTCTTCCTTATTGGTGAGTGCCTGGACAATTCCAAGCAATTTTCTTGGCAACATTTTTGGAAGTGATTGCCAAGTGGTTGTCTTCTTTTTAGGATTGAGAGAGTGGGGTTGGCTCAAGTCACTAAACTGGCTTTGTGTCGAAGATAGGATTACAACTTGCAGCCTCCTGCATGCTAAATACTAGTGCCTTTAACCACTACACCAAAACGGGCCCTCTACTATTAATTACTAGGAGTTACAGGTTGCTTCATTCAAACCCATAACTAAAATCTAAGCAGTTTAAATACTTCAATACTATGCATTGTATAACAAAAAATATAAACACCAAATCAATATGTCAATCAATAGCCAATAACAGCAGCAGCTTCCTCTCATCGACTAGGAAGAATATTCTCACAGTAGTAAAGTCCACCCCTGTTACCCAAAGAAAGAAAGAAGAAGAAAGCATTTGTAAAGCACTTAAAGCTGTGTTAAAATATTCATGAACTGGGAGAGACATGGTAACAAGGTCAGCCAATGAATAGGCATAGCTATTAAGTCAGCCAATGGGAGCTTAAACGCACCTGAGTGTGTGCAGAGAATTGAAACTGAAACTTAAGCTAGAAGGCTGGGCATGGCTCAGTCCACTCTGTACTCTGTCTGCTCTGAACTCTGAACTAGAAACTGCTTGTAACTGCTGCTACGTTAAAGAAGAACTCTGCTACTGGTATTGTAAATCTGTACTCATATAAAGAAGTTAATGAATCCAGCTGAATCAGTTTGTCTGTGTGTGCTTTCTGGAAATGATTTTCTGCAACAAACTCTGACAAGCTGATCTTGGAGACAGGGAGAAATGAGCAAACCATTAAAGGGAGGACTTGCAAGACTTCTACTCCTGGATCTGCTCATTGCTTGAACGTTGCCTATTGTTGAAGGTCCTTGTTCTTACTTAGAATACTAGCTGTGTTTAGGATACTGAGAGAGATTGAGAGAGGGTGGCTGCCCATCATGGAACCCTTTATTTGTTTACTAAATTTATATGCTGCCCATATCCCTGTCCAAGGTACCAAATATGATCCTGAAACTGAATCTTATCCAAACTGTGAACAAGGACAATAGGATTTCAAGGAATCAAGTATTCCAAGAACATAAGGTTGGTCCTAGTATGCTGTTGGTCTAAGGAACTCATGAATCAAAGCAGTTCAATGCTGATGTTAGCTTGCCCACCATGAACTGAAATAGACACAAGAGTCATTCAGGGCCCAAGCCAAGGTATTTCTTAAAGCATCTCCATTCTCCTGGGAGTAGGCCTTATTGAGATGTAATTTCCTCCTAGAATTTCTCTAACCATATTCTCTACATCATATCTAATACCACACCTTTCCTGACAGTTAGAACAATTAATCAGTGGAATGACTTGCCTCCAAAAGTTGTGGATGCTCCAACACTGGAGGCTTTTAAAAAGAGATTGGACAACCACTTGTCTGAAATGTTACAGAGTTTCCTGTTTGAGCAGGGGGTTGGGCTAGAAGACCTCCAAGTTCCCTTCCCAACTCTGTCATTCTGGTATTCTGGCATGTGCTTCTTATATGCTTCTCCCTTATCTATCTTCTTTCCAAAACAGTGAAATATAAATGTTGAGGGGGGGGGGTCATAGGCACCTTTGGAATTTTGAGTCAAGTGTGGGTGTTCTTGCAAAGTGGTTGCCATGGTGATTGTGCCCAGGAATAGAATGATATACAAGAGGTAACCTGATGTATAACTATTTGGTGCTCCCTAAAAGCATAAGGTATCCAATTTCTCCTTGATCCTGTACTAAGTAGGAGGGTGGGTGCAGATGATTGGACCCAACACTTGGACTTACAAACCTTGCTTGAGGAACAAGTAAGGAGTTTTGAATCGCTCCTTCTTGTGTGCCAACTGCAACCTTTCCTAGAACAGGAACACAGACTAGAATACAGAATTACAGAGTAGGAAGGGACTTTGGAAGTCTTCTAGTCCAACCCCTGCTTACCCTGTACCATTCAGAACAAATAACTGCCCAATCTCTTCTTAATAACCTCCAGTGATGGATCACACACAACTTTTGGAGGCAAGCCGTTCCACTGATTAATTGTTCTTACTGTCAGGAGATGTTTCCTTAATTCTAGGTTGGATCCCTCTTTGATAATCTTCCACCCATTACTTCTTGTCTTGCCCTCAGATGCTTATCTGAGTCCCTCTTCTGGGACAGTCCCTCAAATATTGAAAGACTGCTAGCATGTTACACCTAGTTTTTCTTTTCATTAGACTAGACACACTGAATTCTTGTAACTGTTCATTGTACACCTTAGCCTCCAGTCCCCTAATCATCTTTGTTGCTCTTCTCTGCACTCTTTCTAGACTCTCAATATCTTTTTTATATCATGGTGACCAAAACTGGATGGGGTGTTTCAAGTGTGGTCTTACCAGTGCAGTTTAAACAATACTAACATTTCATGTGATCTTGATACTTAATACCTGATATCTTGATACCTTAATACCTGTGGTGCAATTTTGGAATGACAGGATTTGTGTGATGATGTCATCAAATGTTATAATTTCGACAGCACTGTAGCTTGCCACAGATGCTGTTGGGCTGTTCTAATTTGAAAGTTAAAAGTCCAATCTCTTCTTAAAAACCTCAAATGGTGGAGCACCTTTTTCTGTTTCATTGATTAATTGTTATTTTATGGTAAGATGGGTGAATAAATAAATAAATAAATAAATAAATAAATAAATAAATAAATAAATAAATAAATAAATAAATAAATAAATAAATAAATAAATAAATAAATAAATAAATAAATAAATAAATAAATAAATAAATAAATAAATAAATAGTTCTCACTGTCAGGAAATTTCTCCTTAGTTCCCGGTTGGCTCTCTCCTTGATAAGTTTCCATCCATTGCTTCTTGTCCTGCCCTCTGGTTCTTTGGAGAATAGGTTGGCCCCCTCTTCTCTGGGATAGCCCCTTAGATATTGGAACCCTGCTATCATGTTACCCCTTATTTTCATTAAACTAGACATACCCAATTCTTGCAACCTTTCTTCATATGTTTTAGCCTCCAGTCCAGTGAAGAGAAACAACACAACGTTTCCAGAATAAATGAGGTTCAACATTTTCACCCTATCTATTCTTGGAAGCTGCATTTCTTTGTGGGGGGGTGAGGAAGTCCAACTTGATCAATATGCAACATTTTTAGGTCAGGCACAGTGACTTGCTTCCATTTCAATTGCCGCTTCCTTCCTGTCTCCTATTCCAGTCAGCTGCACACTCTTCCTCTAACAGCTTCTCAGAAAACGTTGGGATTCTCCGCTCTTGCATTAAATCCGAAATAGTTCTCACTGTCAGGAAATTTCTCCTTAGTTCCCGGTTGGCTCTCTCCTTGATAAGTTTCCATCCATTGCTTCTTGTCCTGCCCTCTGGTTCTTTGGAGAATAGGTTGGCCCCCTCTTCTCTGGGATAGCCCCTTAGATATTGGAACCCTGCTATCATGTTACCCCTTATTTTCATTAAACTAGACATACCCAATTCTTGCAACCTTTCTTCATATGTTTTAGCCTCCAGTCCAGTGAAGAGAAACAACACAACGTTTCCAGAATAAATGAGGTTCAACATTTTCACCCTATCTATTCTTGGAAGCTGCATTTCTTTGTGGGGGGGTGAGGAAGTCCAACTTGATCAATATGCAACATTTTTAGGTCAGGCACAGTGACTTGCTTCCATTTCAATTGCCGCTTCCTTCCTGTCTCCTATTCCAGTCAGCTGCACACTCTTCCTCTAACAGCTTCTCAGAAAACGTTGGGATTCTCCGCTCTTGCATTAAATCCGATTTTACACATTTTATGACTTGTCATAGTGAAATAGTCTAAAATAGCCAGGAAACCTATGATGGGCTTTAGATGAAAGCTTAAGCGGGGAGATGAAGGCTTCCTATTCAGAATCCTTGAACTGCTTTGTCAATGTCACTTTTGTGCCATTCTTAAACCCTCTCGTTTGATTCATCGTTGGGCCAACCTTTTAATGAAGTGGCATTTGCGATTCTCAAAATACAGAAGAAGCTATTATCTAGCTTCAAAAGTGTAATATTTTTTTTCTTTCAGAGTCAAATTATTGACTCTGTCAATATTATTATTGGGTATGTCTAGTTTAATGAAAGGAAGGACCAGGGGTGACATGATAGCAGTCTTCCAATATCCCACAAAGAAGAATGGGTCAACCTATTCTCCAAAGCACCTGAAGGCAGGAGAAGAAGCAATGGATGGAAACTAATCAAGGAGAGAACCAACCTAGAACTAAGGAGGAATTTCCTGACAGTTAGAACAATTAACCAGTGGAACAGCTTGCCTCCAGAACTTTTGGGTGCTCCAATGCTGGAGGTTTTTCAGAAGAGATTGGATAACCATTTGTCTGAAATGATATAGGGTTTCCTGTCCTGTCCTGTCCTGTCCTGTCCTGTCCTGTCCTACCCTACCCTACCCTACCCCACCCCCAGCTCAGACAGGGAACCCTTTTACCAGTTTCCTTGGCAAGATTTCAGAAGTGGTTTGCCATTGCTTGCTTCCTAAGGCTGAGAGAGAGTATCACCCAGTGCTCTTCATGTCAAAGGCAGGAATTGAACAGAATAACACAGTTGGAAGGGACCCTGGAGGCCTTCTAGTCCAACCCCCTACTCAGGCAGGAAACCCTATACCATTTCAGACAAATGGTCCAATCTCTTCTTAAAAACCTCCAGTGTTGGAGCACCCAAAAGTTCTGGAGGCAAGTTGTTCCACTGATCAATTGTTCTAAGTGTCAGGAAATTTCTCCTTAGTACTAGGTTGCTTCTCTCATGGATTAATTTCTGTCCTTGCTTCTTGTCCTGCCTTCAGGCCTTTGGAGAATAGGTTGACTCCCTTTTCTTTTGTCAGCCCCTAACACCGTGATGGTGAACCTATGGCACGTGTGCCAGAGGTGGCACACAGAGCCCTCTCTGTTGGCACGCGCACCGTTGCCCCAGGTCAGATCTACATGGCGTTTCTTTCGTGAGCTTCTGTTTCCCTGCAAACGACGAAACAGAAGCTCATGAAAGAAAAAGATCTTACCTCTTGCCGCGGTTCCGGTGTTGGGATGCCCCGCCTCCTGCCGGCCAGCTGATCTCCGGGTCTCTGCTGTGCATGCACACACGTTCATGCATGTCCATGCATGCGTGCGCACCTTTCCGTTTGGCATGTGCGTGGGCGCAGTTTGGGCACTCGGTGCCTAAAAGATTCACCATCACTGCCCTAACATATTGGAACACTGCTATCATTCCTTTCATTAAACTAGACATACCCAATTCCTGCAACCGTTCTTCATATGTTTCAGCCTCCAATCCCCTAATCATCTTTGTTGCTCTTCTCTGCACTCTTTCTAAAGTCTCAACATCTTTTTTTTTATATCGTGACGGCCAAAACTGGATGCAGTATTCCAAGTGTGGTCTTACCAAATTTTAAACATTGGGGATTATTTTTATTTTTATTTTTATTTTGCTTTTGCTTTCTTTTCTCTTTTGTGCAATATTGCTCATTCCTTGCATTGGAAAGTCTTATGAACAGAGAAGGCAAAACTTAAACACAAGTAAACACACTCTACAGCAGTAACCTTTTGTCAAGATATTGTCTGGTCACATTTGAAAGGTGGCCTGCAATTTTGTTTCCTTTTTGTCCCCTTTGATTATCTATATAAAAAAAAAGAATTGTGAAAAAGATGAGGTGCTTCTGTTGAACCAAAAACAGCCCAGCTGAAGGCAAGATGAGTAGAAATGAGCTAAGGGTGAAGAATTAAAACAGCACATCTTACATGGTTACCTACCAGCCTGCGGTGAATTCCACATGAGCATCAAAGAAGCCTGTGATATGCCCTGAGGCCACTTTCCAGCCTTCAATGCGAGCTCGGATCAAACCTTCTCTTTTCTGGTTACGGACTACCTTCACCAGGCCTGGATATCTCTTGTTGACATATTCTTCCAGTGGTGCCTTCAATTCTTCTAGAAGGAGAAGTGAAAACAATGACCAAATACAAGAAGCTTGGGTGCCTAGTTCACAGTATATAGCCAAAGAACTTCTCTATCTTCTTTTTTTTTTTTTGAGGTTCTCCAAATCCACTATGATAGCAATAGCACTTAAACTTATATACCACCCCATAGTGCTTTAGAGCACTCACAAAGTGGTTTATAAATGCCAGCATATTGCCCGCAACAATCTGGATCCTCCTTTTACCAGTGGTGAAATCCAATTTTTTTTAGTACCGGTTCTGTGGGCATGGCTTGGTGGGCATGGTGTGGCTTGGTGGGCGTGGCTTGGTGGGTGTGGCAGGGGAAGGATACTGCAAAATCTCCATTCCCACCCCACTCCAGGGGAAGGATACTGCAAAATCCCCATTCCCTCCCCACTCTGGGGCCAGCCAGAGGTGGTATTTGCCGGTTCTCCAAACTACTCAAAATTTCCGCTACCGGTTCTCCGAACTACTCAAAATTTCCGCTACCGGTTCTCCAGAACCTGTCAGAACCTGCTGGATTTCACCCCTGCCTGTTTCCGACCTGGGAAAGATGGAAGGCTGAGTCAACCTTGAGCGTGCCAGGATCGAACTCCTGGCAGTGGGCAGAATTAGCCTGTAATACCACATTCTAACCACTGCACCACCTCGGCACTCAACTAATAGAAATCTGTAGGATGGCTTCCCATCCTTTTGAGAAAGGAAACAAAGGACTATGTTGGCATATAGCACTTAAACTTATATACCACCCCATAGTGCTTTACAGCACTCACAAAGTGGTTTATAAATGCCAGCATATTACCCGCAACAATCTGGATCCTCCTTTTACTGACCTGGGAAAGATGGAAGGCTGAGTCAACCTTGAGCGTGCCAGGATCGAACTCCTGGCAGTGGGCAGAATTAGCCTGCAATACTGCATTCTAACCACTGCGCCACCACAGCTCTTGAAAGAGGCAGAAATCTTTGAAAGGATCCACTCTCAGAAGGTATGGTCCAGACTTTTTTGTATCTTTGTCCCACCCTCTGTGACTCCTTGCCCTAAAATAATATTAAGCATAGTTTCCAGCTAACCAAAAAACCCTTCATCTGACATTTGGACGTTGTCTCAATTGATCAACTGAATTATACTGGCAAATAGCTTATTATCAGGATTTGCTCAAGCCGAGGTGAGCAATCACTTTGGTAGGCCCTGTGGCTCCCCTTGAGGAGATGGGACCAAAATGTTCAGACCTTTTGCTATTCATTTTATTGGGGGATTTAGAGTTATATAGCATCTTCAGACTTGCAGAGGTCCCTAGACATTATAAAAAAGGGATCCCCAACACCTATTCAGTGACCCAATGCCGGATCGCAGCCCCTTCAGAACCGGGCCACGGAGGTGGTGTGTGGGTGTGCATGCGTGCTCACGCGTGCGAAGGTGCATTTGTGAAAATGGTGCACACGCATGTACGCGCTTGCACTTATCCCCTCTCCCCACCCCTACCCCGCTGCTGCCACCTTCCCCGGTCCACCGAGTTGGAAAGCTTAGAGACCTCTGTTATAGAAGAATCTCCAAAGTGAGGTATAGATCTTAGGAAAGATAAAGTCTGGTTAACTCCACATTTCCCATGATATGTTAGATGAGAGGGAATTAGCTTAACTTTATGTTTCATTACCAAACCAGGTAACATTATCAGTGCATTGATGATGTTACCTAGTTTGGTAATGAAATGTCTGCAATAGCAATAGCACTTAGACTTATATACCGCTTCACAGTGCTTTACAGCCCTCTCTAAGCGGTTCACAGAGTTAGCATATTGCCCCCAACAATCTGGGTCCTCATTTTACCCACCTTGGAAGGATGGAAGGCTGAGTCAACCTTGAGCCGGTGAGATTTGAACCGCCGAACTGCAGCTAGCAGTCAGCTGAAGTAGCCTGCAGTGCTGCACTCTAACCACTGCGCCACCTCGGCTCTTCACCTCGCAAGAAAACCACCAAGCTCAGAGAGCACTAAGGGCACCACAACAAATGTAGGTGCTTCCATACATATTTTTGCAAGTCAGATGTTCACCCATTTTTAAAACTATTTTTTATTTTATTCAAAAAAAAGTTAAAATATAAAACACCAAAATATTTTTTAAAAAACAAACAAAAAGAAAACAAAACAAGCAAGACATTAAAAAGAAAAAGGTGCACTAAATAAAGACTAACACATATACACACATTGTCCTCCCCAGTTGAATGCTGATTTGTATATTACAACAATATTAGCTTCCCGCCCCTTGCGAAAGAGGCCCAAAGAATTTTAAATGACTGAACCATTAATTCTATTTACAAATTGTTAACCTGTCATCTATATACTATATTAATAACAAAATAGTTAACAGGAAGAACAGCAGTATTAAAAAAAGTACAAGATTAAAATTCCAAACCCCTGTGTTAAGAAACTGCTATTGTAATCAACTCGTTGAAAATTTACCACGGCTTCTTAACTATCCCCAAAATTAACCCCATTAATTTGTCCTAGATCAAATAGCCATATTTGATTCTTAATACCGTCTCTTATCAGTTGTTGTTTCAGGGGTGGGTTCTAACTTACCTCGCTGCCAGTTCGCTTCCTCCCGCGCCACGTGGCTGCGCGTGCATTGCGCGCCATGTGGCTGCACCACGCGGCTGTGCCGCGTGGGTGCGGGTGCGCGCCACGAAGCACACGCGCGCATGCACAGTGGTGAACATTCACAAAAAAATCCCCAAAAAAGCTGAAAACAAGATGGCGCCGCATGCGCAGTGCTGGGGACTCAGCTTCTGCGCATGCACAGAAGAAAAAAAATAGTAAAAAATTCCCCCCCCAATTTTTTTTTCAAAAAAAAGAAAAAATCCAAAAAAAGGATGGTGGCGTCCACGGACAGGCACCGACAGAACCGGATCCGTGACATCACCAGCGGTTTGCTACCGGTTCTATAGAACCGGTGCGAATCAGGAGGAACCCACCTCTGTGTTGTTTGATTAAATGCAATAGGTCCAATGTCCAAAGTCAGTCTACCTTTCCCAATTTTTTTAATTGCACATCGAATGAAATTCTTCTCTTTTCTATCTACTCAGCTCCCCCCCCTTTTTTTTTTAATAATGCAACAATCTCAGGATACTGCAAGCAGTGGCAATAGCTACTGTCTAATGGTTTAGACATCACATCACATCCAATTTAATGGCACCGAGTTCTATTTATGATTTCTAGTTCTGGTTAGTTGCCCAGTGACATGCTTTGCTGATCTTGGACATACCATAGTTGGGAGCACTAATTCGATGAGATCACAATAGCTGTACTGAAATTTCTGAAATAAATTGAAATGTCATCTTCTTACAGGATTTGGACATCAATTCAGAAACATGTGAAGGCAACGAGGTAGAATACAGATAGCAACTTACAACACTCAGCTGGAAAAATAACACAATGGTTGGCCAAAAAGCTAAATTAACAGATGACCCCATTTCACACTAAGTCAAAAGGATTTAACCTACACATATGTTGGATAAGTTAAAATTAATATATGGACTGATTATAATACCTACAAAATATATGGAGATTCCACCGCACTGCACACTAATGTGGAATGTACAAACATGACTTTTCTTGAACCTAGTAAAAATGTCATTGTGTTCCAAGGTCAAGGATTTGATGAGCTGATCATAATCAATAACAATAGCGATTTCCGGTTGAAGTCATGGCAAGAATGGCTGGAAAATAGCGGAGCTCCGCCCAGCTTCACGAAATCCAGCAGGCAACTGCTGTCAGGAGACTCTAAGGGGTCAAAGCCACCTTGGAGGGGTGGTGAAGAAAGGAGAGGCGCTTCATCGACCTTGAGGAATTAGCAATTTCCTCGTTAGGTCCAAAGAAAGCTCTCCCAAACGTCAGCAGGGACGACGGCCATTTTTGGCAAGTCACAAGCTGTGACAACCGGGACAATAACAAATAAAAAACAATAGCAATAGCACTTAGACTTATATACCGCTTCACAGTGCTTGACAGCCCTCTCTAAGCAGTTTACAGAGTCAGCATATACCTGAATTGGCATCACAGCAATTGCAATCAAGTTGCCACATGGACCAAAACATGGTTTTCATTCAATAACTTGGAAAGATGTTTCTAATTTGAGAGAGGCTATAAATCAAAGGAAGCTTTTGTTCCAGTCATTGCATTCTTTTCATTCCTTTGACTTTCTCTACATGTTGAATACTTTTTCTCATTTCTTTGTCCTCCTGAAGCTACTAGTCGCAAAAGTGGTTTTTCAAAAGGCAACTGGACTTTCTTTGATTTTCCTTGAAGATGTTTTGCTTCTCATCCAAGAAGCTTCTTCAGTTCTGAAGTGAAGAACTGAAGAAGCTTCTTGGATGAGAAGCGAAACATCCACAAGGAAAAACAAAGAAAGTCCAGCTGCCTTTTGAGAAAGCACCTTTGGGACAACCATGACCTGAATGACTGAGAATCCCCATAGACATGAAGCTCCTAGGAAAAGGAAGAGGGATGAACAAGTGGAGAAGGAGAAGGGGAAAGGGAAATGGGAGGAGAAGGTGAAGGAGGAAGGGAAGGAGAAAGGGAAAGGGCGAAGGAAATAAATCTCTTGGTTTGGCATTAAATATGCGGGCAATATGATTTCCTAGCCATTTCTGATCCTTGCCCAAAGGAGAAAAAAAGATCCTTAAATGTTCAGATGTAAAATATGGGAGAAATCACCACAGAATTAGTGACATTTAGATCCACATCATGGCAGACAGCCAGCTGCTATAAAGACTGTTCTGAAACGTGAAATAAAAAATAGAAATGAGATTATTGGAGAAAGGCCATTAGAAGGGACTTTTTTTTTTAATGACTCAGATTCCACTGCCACGCATGGTCAAGTTAATTTCAGTCCAGATTTATGTTCTCCTCCTTCACCTTTCTTGGAATGCTTGGCTCAAGGTCAAAGGTTCCTCCAAGTTAAAAGGATTGGATAGGATGGGATAGAAAACATCTCTGCCTGAGAAAGAGGAAAACTCTTCCAGTTTAACAACTTAGTTTTCACACTGCGCTATATATCATAGTTTGCTTAACCGTGGTTGATTAGTAGACATTAGAAAGACACCCTCAAGTCAATTTCAACTCCTGGGAGTTACATGGACATGTCAATGTAGTTGTCTTGGCAATAACATGGAAATGATATATATATATATATA
>QLTV01000810.1:314405-324831 GCA_003457575.1 Thermophis baileyi
TGGTGTCATTGCCTGAGAAGGCAATGACAAATCTCTTCCATGGCTGCCAATAAAATGAGCCAGGTGTTACCATGAAGTCATCATGGTAACACCTGGAGCCAAGAAAAGGAGCCGAGGTGGCACAGTGGTTAGAGTGCAGCACTGCAGGCATGTCATTCAGGGGTGGGTTCTACTTACCTTCCCCACCGGTTGGCATCGCGACGGAAGTGTGCGTCCCTTCCTGAAAATGATCCTCTGCGCATGCTCAGTACTTAAGCTGCAGTTCGGCGGTTCAAATCTCACCGGCTCAAGGTTGACTCAGCCTTCCATCCTTCCGAGGTGGGTAAAATGAGGACCCAGATTGTTGGGGGCAATATGCTGACTCTGTGAACCGCTTAGAGAGGGCTGTAAAGCACTGTAAAGCGGTATATAAGTCTAAGTGCTATTGCTATTGCTATCAGACATCATCTTAACCAGACCACTGCTCAACCTTTCATTCTCATAAAGCTGTTGCTGGTTTCCTATTGATATAAGACAACCCCTATAATGTTTGACAGAGCAGGCATGTAGGAGAGGCTGAAGCACTGGTGTGCTGATGAATATTTAACAGCTTTGCCCCCTCTGTGGATGCCGCAATGCTAGCTGCCAAACAACTGATCATGTGCTATGCGTTTGCAGCTCAACTCTGTTTTTGGATGCTCAAAAATTTCCCAAAATTTAACATACCAGCTGACTCCAGCACACACCATTGGGCTGCAGACTCCAGTGGCTTCTAAAACATAATTTGCCTTCCTCAAGAAACAAGGAGAACATCTACAATTACAGAGACCAGAGCAAAAGAAATATAGCAGCTACCTATCAAATAGGAAGTAGCTTTGACTGTTATCTTATCACAGTTGACCGTTTTTTCATTCAAGTTTTTCCAAGCATTAAAGTCAAGTGATTGGAAACTCTAGAGTAGCAAGAAGCTGCAAAGAGTTGCCTTAGAGGAGAGATGGGTGGCATAAAAATTTAATAAATACATACATAAGAATATAACAGGAATGAGAAAATTAAACCCAAGTGAAGCATAGACCCTTATCTATTCCAAGTAAGACCACACTTGGAATACTGCATCCAGTTTTGGTCACTACAACATAAAAAAGATGTTGAGACTCTGAAAAGAGTGTAGAGATGAACAACAAGGATGATTAAGGGCCTGGAGGCTAAAACCTGAAGAACGGTTACAGGAATTGGATATGTCTAGTCTAATGAAAAGAAGGACTGGGGAGACATGATAGCAGTCTTCCAATAATTGGGGGTTCTTACAAAGACGAGGGGGTCAAACTATTTTCCAAAGCACCAAAAAACAAGATAAGAAACAATGAATGGAAACTAACCAAGGAGAGAAGCAACCTAGAACTTAGGAGAAAATTCCTAATGGTGAGAGCAGTCAACCAATGGAATAGCTTCCCTTCAGAAGTTGTAGGTGCTCCATCACTGGAGGCTTGAGCATGGGGTTGGACTAGAAGACCTCCAAGATCCCTTCCGACTCTATTATTCTATGTTCTGATTCCTTTTGCTTACTGGCAAAAAATAAAAACTGTCTTAGGCTGATGCAAAGCTTTCATTCAAAGGTTTAATTTGAAGGCAATTTAATTGTCCTTTCCAATGGAATCGTCATCTGAAATGCCTTAATCGATTCAATGCATTGAGCAAAACTAGTTGCCAAGAAATGTTCTCAAAGGCTGAATGCTTGCACTGAATTGAAGCTTTCAATAGAATCAGTTTAAAGTGTTCAAAGCAAAGACTCGGATTACTATAATTATAATTTAAGTAATGATAATTTTGCCATTCTTCTATTGAAGGTGGTGGGACCAATTTCTCCATCAAATTGAACAAGAATAGCAAAAGCAAGAAATGTTGTGTGCTCCCTCATCTAGAGAAGATCTATTGAGAATTCTTCTCCTTGAGGAGAACATGGAAATAGACTAGAGACAGAATCGAGTTCACATGAAGTACTAGTACCACTTTATAAAGCCTTAGTAAGACCACACTTGGAATACTGCATCCAGTTTTGGTCACCATATTATAAAAAAGATGTTGAGACTCTAGATAGAGTGCAGAAAAGAGCAACAAAGACGATTAGGGGGCTGGAGGCTAAAACATATGAAGAACAGTTACAGGAACTGGGCATGGCTAGCCTAGTGAAAAGAAGGACTAGAAGTAATCCAATATTTAAGGGGCTGCCACAAAGAAGAGGAGTCAACCTATTTTCCAAAGTGCCAAAAGGCAAGACAAGAAGCAATGAATGGAAATTAATCAAACAGAGCAGCAACCTAGAACTAAGGAGAAATTTCCTAACCGTGAGAACAGTTAACCAGTGGAACGGCTTCCCTTCAGAAGTTGTGGGTGCTCCATCACTGGAGACTTTCAAGAAGAGATTGGACAGCCATTTGTCTGGAATGGTATAAGGTCTCCTGCTTGAGCAGGGGGTTGGGCTAGAAGACCTCCAAGGTCTCTTCCAACTCTGTTATTCTGTTATCTGTTGTTATTACTATCTCTGTGGTGGCTCACTCACATCATGAAACACATTTCCTGCAGAGATAAGTGCTCACAACCCTCCTTACATTCCATGACCAAGTAAAATGTCAATGACTACTTCAGCATTAACCTGTCAATGACTACTTCAGCTTCAACCGCAACAACACACGAGCACATAATAGATACAAACTTAACGTAAACCGATCCAAACTCGACTGCAGAAAATACGACTTCAGCAACAGAGTGGTCAATGCCTGGAATACATTACCCGACTCTGTGGTTTCTTCCCCAAACCCCCACAACTTTAACCTTAGACTGTCCACCGTCGACCTCACCCCATTCCTAAGAGGTCAGTAAGGGGCGTGCATAAGCGCACCAGTGTGCCTACCGTCCCTGTCCTAATGTACCCATATATTTGTAAAATTTCTTGTACTCATAACCATGCTTGTACTTATATATTCACAAACATGTTTATACTTTGTTCGTAATCATATATACGCTTGACAAATAAATAAAATAAAATAAATAAATAAAATAAAAATTAGTGCAATCCCAGCATGCTTTTTGTATTAGTTGACTGTGGGTATTTAGCACAGGAAGTTTGATTGTAGTACTCCAGCAAGCTAAAGATATTGTTCAAATAAATAAATATTGAATATTTCATAAGTCTCCTGCCTGCTTGGTCTTCCCCTGCCCTAAAAATTGAGCTTCATACCTTCATCGCTGTTGTCATCTACAAGGATGATCTCTTTCAAGAGGTGAGCTGGAGTGTGATTTACAGCGCTGTGAACTGAACGCAGGATGACTGAAAGCGCCTCATTGACAAAGATAAAAATAATAGAAATCTGTGGGAGATCCTTTGCATATTTAAGCTCTTTACACCTAGAGAGACAGAGAGAGGAAGAAAGATTAGCTGAAAAGTTACAAAAATTACAAAAACAAAGAAGTGTGACCAGTAGTGGGTTTCACTTACCTTTGCTACCGGTTCGGGAACGGGAGTGTGCAGGCACGCGCGGGTGCTTTGCGCACGCACAACACTTCTGCGCATGCACAGAGCATTTTTGATGATGTCTGGGCGGGTGGGCGGAGCCTCCCACCGCCGCCGCTACCGGTTCACCTGAACTGGTGCGAACTGGTAGCACCCCACCACTGAGTGTGAACCATGGTAACCGTACCTGCCTCACAGGAGGAGGAGGAGGAGGAGGAGGAGGAGGAGGAGGAGGAGATTGAACTGAAACACAAGTAGTCCTTGATTTACAGCAATTCATTTAGAGCCCATTTGAAGTTACAACAGGACTGAAAAAAAATGACTTATTACCATTTTTCATACTTACAACCGCTGCAGCATCCCGATGATCATGTCATCATAATTCAGATACTTGGCAACTGACTCATATTTATGACGGTTGCAGTGTCCTGGGGTCATGTGATCCCCTTTTGCGACCTGACAAGCAAAGTCAATGAGGAAGCCAGATTCACTTAACAACAGTGTTACTAACTGATCAACTGCAGTGATTCACTTAACAACTGTGGCAAGAAAAGTCGTAAAATGGGACAAGGCACACTTAACAACTGCCTTGCTTAGCAACAGAAATTTTGGGCTCAATTGTGGTCGTAAGTCGAGGACTACCTGTATTCCAATTCAATCTGTAACATATAACAATGGTATTTTTACGTGTCCCAAACCCTTAGGAAGAATGCAATCATCGAAGTGTCAAATTCAGGCACAACTATCTGGTAAACAATGTGTAAATAACAATAGTATTAATAGAACAAAAGAATCCCAGGCCTGAAATATACATATTTAAATTTGGAAATATTAAGCGACTGCCAAAAATGTATTATAAAACTGCTTGCTATGGTTGGGTTTTTACTACAAGTTTCCTAAGCCAGTGTACTTAACAGTGGAGAGGGAACTTCAACTCAACATCCTCCCATCTTATGTATTCTTGTTTCTGAACCAGACCTGCACTGGACAGGCCTTCATATAAAAAAGACTTGCTCTTCAAAGGACACAGGCCAGTATAGAATAGAATAGAATTTTTTATTGGCCAAGTGTGATTGGACACACAAGGAATTTGTCTTGGTGCATATGCTCTCAGTGTACATAAAAGAAAAGATAAGTTTGTCAAGAATCATAAGGTACAACACTTAATGATAGTCTGGGTACAAATAAGCAATCAAATCATAGTAGGAACCAGTCAACCAGTATACAGCTGGTGAAGAAAAAGTAAATTCTATGTTTGGGATAATCAAGAACAGAAGGGAATAGCAATAGCACTTATATACCACTTCACAGTGTTTTACAGCCCTCTCTAAGGCGTTTACAGAGTCAGCATAATGCCCTCAACAATCTGGGTCCTCATTTTACCGACCTCGGAAGGATGGAAGGCTGAGCGAACCTTGAGCCTGGTGAGATTCGAACTGTCAAATTGCAGTCAGCCGGCAGTCAGCAGAAGTAGCCTGCAGTACTGCATTCTAACCACTGTGCCACCATGGGAAGGTAGAACTATCACTATAATTATGTTCTTATACATATCAGAATGTATCAGAATGATACTTTAGAGGAAAAAAGAGCCAGTTTGGTCTAGTGGTTAAGGCACCTAGAGGTTTCCTAGATACTAGGAAACTTTGAGTTCTAGTCCCACATTAGGCATAAAAGCTGGCTGGGTAACTGGGCCAATCACTAGAAGACTGTGTGTTCTAGACCCACTTTAGGCATGAAAACTGATTGGATGACTTTTGGCCAGTCACTCTCTCACAGCCCAGTTCATCTCACAGGGTTGTTGTTGGGAAAATAGGAGGATATCTACTGCAGAATTCAATGTTCTACAGAAAGGCCTCAGCCCATCTCTCGATAAATTTATTCATCATGCAAATAAAGTGAAGGTGAGTAGACTTCAACTCCCAGAATTCTCAGCCATGACTATGCTGGCTGTGGAATTCTGGGAACTGAAGTCCATAGGCCTGGGAATTGCATATTGGAATGGGAAACCCTTCCTTAAATAATGGCTCCTGGAAAGTGAGAGAAGAAGGATGTCTTGCCCCCACCCCCTCCATCACCACCATGCAAGTCAGGCTTGTGATCTTCCAAGTAGAATTCATTCACTACTGTAGACCTCAAATGCTGAAGCAGATGGACTGATAGCCAACTCGGAAGGGTTTTTCCTGTATTCTTAGGATTCAAGGCACTTGATATCACAGGGGCTGTGCTCGGTTTCAGTTCAAAGTAAACAGAGCAGGCTATCAGCTGCACTTGTCATTTCCTATATTAGTTCTGCTGGATCAGATCATAGTGGCCAAACCAATGCATTCTGAAAACTCATTGCAAAACCTCTCAAGGCAATGAGTTCCCAATGAGTACCTAGGTACACTCATATTACATCAATTATCCGTGAGCTGCACTGGCTCCCTATTGGTCTCTGGGCACAATTCAAGGTGTTGGTTATTACCTTTAAAGCCCTACATGGCTCAGGGCCAGGCTATCTTCGAGACCGCCTCCTATCACATAGCTCCCAGCGACAGAGTTGGGCTCCTCCAGGTCCCGTCAGCGAAACAGTGCCGGCTGGCGGGCCCGCGGGGGAGGGCCTTCTCTGTGGCTGCCCCGGCCCTCTGGAACCAGTTACCTCCTGAGATCCGGACTGCCCCCACCCTGTTGGCCTTCCGGAAAGCGGTGAAGACCTGGCTGTTCCGGCAGGCTTGGGGCCGTTGATCTTGCTATTAAAATCTGGCGAGATCCGGCCAAAACAAGGTGTGTATGGGTTTTAAATGCTTTTTATTATGTATTTTTTAATAATGCTTTTTTATATTTTAATAAGTTTTGCATTTGTCCCTTGGGAGTTGGGCGGCATAGAAATACAAATAATAATAATAATAAGAAGAAGAAGAAGAGAATTAAACAAATGGTCTCTAAAGGGGCATGCATAAGACCACTGGCCTACCTATCATCCCTGTTACATTTTGATTTTCTTAGTTTCTTTGTTCGAATTTGTCATTTTTGTGTGGGAAGAAGTATCCATCTGGTTCAGTTCCAAAGGCACTGGAAATAAAATGGAGGCTGGAGGCTGATTGGAAAGAGGATCCATTTATTGATGAAGCAGAACCACCAGGGTTTGTGTTTCTGGTGCAGCTGACCACATGGAGTTGAGAGTGGGGGTGGGGTTATATCTTCTTTGGGCTTGTATTTGAGCTTCCTGTTCCTGTGCAAAAACATGTCCTTTAATATTCTATTGGCTGTTGTCAGATTCCTATGTGGTCATGTAGGGGTTATGTAGAGGTCATAGCTGGCTCTATAGGCAAAAGAGAAAATGCAAATCCTAGGTGTTTGTCTGAGCTAATTTTGTCAACCTTTTGTTTGTTGCTTATCTGAGTTTCTGTCTTGACCCAGTCTTTCTGAATGGATTACCAAATCCGCATTTCTAAAAGATGGCCTCCTCAGTTTCTGCTTGGGGCAGGGAAACTGGGGCAGGTTTCTGAATGGGCTGGCCCAATCTTTCTTAATAGGAACAAAATATCTGCTGGGAGCTATTAAGAAAGACTTGGGGGCTGCTTTCTGTCTCCAAGAGCATGTTTCCCTATTTGTCCTTTAGGGAAATATAATATTCTGCCTTTTTAATATTTCTCAAAATATTTCATTTTTTTTCTAGGAGAGGGGTGGGTGCTAACTTTCTACACCACCTTTTCCAAAGTTTCATTGCATTGTTTTCATCGCATGTGCTCCTTTTGGTATTTAGATTTTTAGGGAAGGTGTGCACATTAAGATCACACTAAAAGGATGTAGCAAAAAAATTTAAGAATGCCTGACACAGAGGTTTATTGATAGAAATAGAGATTAGAGAGAGAGATAGAGCTAGAGAGAGATGAGAGAGAGAGAGAGACTCTTATGGCAGTTTTTTTAATACTTATGACCATTGTGACATCCCCATGGACAAGTGATCAAAATTCAGACACTTGGCAACTGACTTATATTTATGGCAGCGTCAGTGTCCCGGTGTCATGTGATCCTCTTTTGTGACCTTCTGACAAAGTCAATGGAGAAGCCAGATTCACTTGACCGTGTTACTAACTTAACCATTGCAGGGATTCACTTAACAAACAGTGGCACGAAAGATTGTAAAATGAGGTAAAACTCCCTTAACAAATGTCTCGCTTATAGCAGCAGAAATTTTGAGCTAATTGTGATCGTAAGTCGAAGACTGCCTGTAATTCGTAAGACAATAAACAGCCATCCAGCAGTTCTGAGATCCTGTCTGCCATGAATTTGTCTGGTCCCCTCTCAAAACCAGTTCAATTGGGGCCATCAATGTCTTCATTTTAAAATGGTGATAGCAAAAATCCTATTATTTACCCCTGGACTGAATTCTCTGCAGTCTATTCTATTTCCATATTAATCTCCATCAGGAAAAAGAAAACCCCCACTCTGATGGAATTCTAGAAAAGCATTTTAAAAGCATTTTCCTTTTAAGATATGCACTTTTAAAATGCATTTCGCTGCTCTGTTTCAACCAAGAGTGGCATCAAAATATCCACGTGTGAAAAGCCCAATGGAGAGCTAAGTTTCTTTCTGCACATTAATCCATGAAGAACAGATCAGGACAATTCACACTGGAATTCGCATTATATGTTATTCTTCAAGCGTCTTTCTTTTGCACTTTAGTGGCAAGAAACAAAGAAAGCTATCCAGCCAACTGATATTTTATTTATTTTTCTGAACTGCAAGCCAAGGTGAGCTTGTTAGATTGCAATCACAAAAGAAGTTCTTGGATCCAAATGCAGATACAGTTATGTTCACTCCATCATTCCTGCTCCTTTGGAATAAACGGGAATAGCCATAAGCAGAGACCAGGAATTTATCTATACAGCATTCTAAAGCAGGGATGGGTAATCCACAGAAGACCATTTAAGACCATTAACTGACTTCACACTGGAAATAAACCAAATTAAGAATGGCATGGCCTTGGTCTAGGGAACTGGGAAGATGACATTGGAGAACTTATTCAGAAACCAGGTCAAAAATGAAGGCAAAAATGTGCAGAACCATGTCCTGAGCTGAGGGAGAAGAGAAAATAACAGTACTAGCTCTTCCCTGATTCCCTGGGATATGAGAGGGAGGGATGGAAAAACACAACCAGGTTTGCAAACTTCTGTTATTATAGACAATCTCGATGAAATCAAGTTCTCGTTTTCTTGAGAAGTCTGTTTCCTGATCTGGACAAACTTGAGAGGCTGACATGAGGAGTGAAAGGTTGCTTTAAGCTTGCAGAGACATTGTACTCATTAAATACACACATACATATCTACAAATACAAACACCAAATAGCAATAGCACTTAGACTTATATACCGCTTTACAGTGCTTTACAGCCCTCTCTGAGCAGTTTACAGAGTCAGCATATTGCCCCCAACCATCTGGGTCCTCATTTTACCAACCTCGGAAGGATAGAAGGCTGAGCCTACCTTGGTCAGGATCAAACTCCTGAAAGTGGGCAGAGTTAGCCTGCAATACTGCATTCTAACTGCTGCGCCACCACGGCTCAGTTTTCTACAAATGATGTCTATTTTGCTTAAAGGACGTGGTAAGGGGAAAATGACTACAAGCTTGAGGCACCTATCACACCACTTTCAAAAGCTGCAAGACTAGATATAAGGTGGAGATAGTATGAAATTAGTATCACAGGGGTCTTGGTCAAATGGTATGTGGGAATGATGGGACCAAAAAAAATCCTACTAAGGAATCGTCAGATACGAAAGAATGTAGCCCACAGCTAAATGGTGGGTACAAAAAGATGCACAGGAGAGACCCAACCTAATTAATTGGGCAGTATATGTGACTGCAGGAGGAAACATGTCCATATAAAGAGCCATGGTGGTTAAAATGCAGAATTGCAGGCTACTTCTGCCAGGAGTTCAGCAGTTCAATTCTCACCGGCTCAAGGTTGACTCAGCCTTCCATCCTTCCAAGGTCGGTAAAATGAGGACCCAGATTGTTGGGGGCAATATGCTGATTCTGTAAAACCGCTTAGAGAGGGCTGTAAAGCACTGTGAAGCAGTATATAAGTCTACGTGCTATTGCTATTGCTATGTAAGCTGATTCCATATTCATGTAAAGCTACAGTAACAGAACTTTGTAAGTCTGAAAATACAATTCTTTTGCCATCTCCTTTACAGACTGATAACTTAGGGAGGGAGCCTTCTACATCTCTCCCTCTGCCCATTATGCAGCTTTCAGCTATGCTCCCTCTCATCTGACCATTGCCTAGGCAGCATCTTTTTGCCTGGTCTCTCAAAAGTCATTTCCACACACCATTACATTAGGCAACTGAACTCCCTGAACCAAAATATGGGACATTTCAGAATTTATTGACTCCAAATTTATTGGGGGCACCGTCTGAAAAAAATGAAAGCACGTTAGACTCATTAGGCTGACTGTTGAACACAAAGTTCATGGTCCCCTGTCTTACTGCCTTTTGCCAAGGAACATTGGCCTTGCTTTTAACATCTGGATGACTTGAACCTTGCCTACAAGATGATCACTCCATGCACATGATTTCTTTTCATACAGTTCTATTCATCTGAACTCGACTTTAGATCCCACAGCTGAGTTATTTAACTGTCTTATTGGAAACTCACTGCCTTGAATACTCTTTCTTCTCCCTCAATCTTGGAAAACGGAACATTACCGCTTTAAAATTCAGTGACACATACAAACTCTGAAGACTTTGCAATGTCACTTGGCTGTACTTCATGCAGAAACTGGCAAGGCATAAAAGAAAAGTATGTTTTTGCCCTGACCTGGCAAAAAAGAAGAAAGAGAAGGAGGAGGAGGAGGAGGAGGAGGAGGAGGAGGAGGAGGAGGAGGAGGAGGAGGAGGAGGAGGAGGAGGAGGAGGAGGAGGAGGAGGAAAGAGCACCACCCCCTCCTGCCAT
>QLTV01000810.1:337950-358099 GCA_003457575.1 Thermophis baileyi
TTCGTAATGTTGAGTGTCAAGCCAACTTTTGCACTCTCATCCTTCACCCGCATCAAGAGGTTCTTTAGTTCCTCTTCACTTTTTGCCATTCCATTATCTAATGGAAGGGACCTTGGAGGTCTTCTAATCCAATCACCTGCTCAAGCAGGAGACCCTGTACCATTTCAGACAAATGGTGGTCCAATCTCTTCTTTAAAACCTTCAGTGATAGATGTCTATGGAGATTCTCAGTCATTCAGGTCATGGTTGTCCCAAAGATGTTTTTTCAAGAGGGAACTGGACTTTATGGTTTTTCTTTGAAATGTTTCACTTCTCAGCCAAGAAGCTTCTTGGCTGAGAAGTGAAATGTCTTCAAAGAAAAACCAGAAAGTCCAGTTGCCTCTTGAAAAAGCATCATTGGGACTCCAGTGATGGAGCATTCACAACTTCTGAAAGCAAGCCATTCCACTGGTTAATTGTTCTCAGGAAATTTCTCCTTAGTTCTAGATTGCTTCTCTCCTTGATTAGTTTGCCTCCATTGCTTATTGTCCTGCTTTCAATTGCTTTGGAGAATAAGTTGACCCCCTCTTCTTTGTGGCAGCCTGTCAAATATTTAATAGTTCAATTCCCACATCTCATGTAACATTGGGAAAGGCCCAATTTAAACCTTTGAGTTAGAACTGACAACATCAAGATTCCTATCAAGGTCAGTAGTTTACCGGAAGTGTCCCATTTAATTCTGGCATTTAATTCTGGCATTTCTCTAACTTCTTATTTAGAACATGAAGAATCTTGTTTTTGTCCTCTGGGTAGAAAAGCAAAAAATTATAAGCAGAAAAAAAATTCTACCTGGAACTGCCCATCAGAGACATGATCTAGAACTGTCATACAAATATAGGTTAGCAGCATAAACTAGGAGTGAGCAATCAATTGTTTAGGTATATAGTTTTTCTGTAGTTTTCACTTTAAAATAGTGGAATTGGAAGTGATTGATGACAGTTGTGGTTAAATGGGGATCAAAAGCCTGAGAAACAGAACTTGCAGTTTGCATGGAGCCCTGACAATATAGGTTGCCTACCCTTAGTTTGAGCAATGATGAAGTTCCTTAATATATGTGCTGTGTTCACACAACATATAATACCATGTTAACTAACCAAATAGCTTGGATTCCCACAACATGCTAAGTTATCAAAATACAAGTTTTTATAAGCAACTGACTAAGTAGAAGCCACCTTCCTAGTTTCCAATGTTGCATGTTAGATTAAGAGCTATCCATGGTCTCTATCACCCTAGAGTAGGGACCCATTTCCAATTTATAATCTATTGATCCCTCCTTTTGCCCGGCATAAAATGCTGAAGTTAAACACATTAGAAGCAAAAAGACCAGAAATCCCCATAATTCGAAACCAAATGCAGGATACAAATGTACATAAAAATTCTAGCCTATTAGTCCCAGAGGTGCTTTTTTTCAGGAGGCAACTGGACTTTCTAGTTTTTTCTTTGAAGACATTTCACTTCTTATCCAAGAAGCTTCTTCAGCTCTGATAGGATAGTGGGGAATGGAAGGATTTATATTCCTTGCAGACAGCTGGTCATTTGCATCCTTTTATGTCTTCAAAAACAAAA
The DNA here is from genome assembly GCA_003457575.1 of Thermophis baileyi. Classification (NCBI taxonomy): domain Eukaryota; kingdom Metazoa; phylum Chordata; class Lepidosauria; order Squamata; family Dipsadidae; genus Thermophis; species Thermophis baileyi. The sequence goes on from QLTV01000810.1 coordinate 339,556, forward strand.
CAAAACCAAAAAAAAGTCCAGTTGTCTCCGGAAAAAACACCTTTGGGACAACCATAACCTGGATGACTGAGAATCTCTACAGACTTTTAGCTATACAATTTGGGATGAACACCCTTGGAATGGTGTTGGAAGTAGGAATGGATTTCCAGAGGAAAAATGGCAGACTCCAGGAACCAGGAGCACTACTCAGGTGACTCTGAGGACACAGATAAACCTCCAAGTGCTTCAGAAACCTTCTAAAAGGATGCAAATGACCAGCTGTCTGCAAGGAGTATAAATCCTTCCATTCCCCACTATCCTGTCAGAGCTGAAGAAGCTTCTTGGATGAGAAGCGAAACATCTTCAAAAAAAACAACAACAAGAAAGTCCAATTACTTCTGGGATTTGACTAAGGGTTAACATCATCAAATGTTGAATGTATTACTGATCACAGTGGCTGAGTTGGAACTGCCAAACAAGCTAACAGTAAACGACAGTCCAATCAAGGAACCACCAACACCACTCCTACAACACTGACAGGGCAAGTCACTAGTATATAAAATGAAAGCACACTCCACTCCCTACTAGCACTGATCAAGAAAACCACCAAGGTCAGAGAGCACCAAAGACCCCACAGTTGGCATACTTAACTATATGAGTGAAAGACCTAATGAGTTGCCTTCATTCTTCCAAAGTCTGGTTAGAGATGGGGGAGGGGCGGGCACCTTAATGTATTGTGCATGCCTTGCTGTTTGGTTGGGTTATGATACAATGTACTGTACCCTTCTTTAAAAAAAAACCTCAGTTCAGTGGCCAAATAAGCCACAGTGCCTGAACCCAGCCATTCATATGTTGATGAAAGCAAATTTGCTTTTCAATTTTCTTTGAAAGAAGAAGAGGAAATATTCAGGAGCAGCATGAGAAGGTGTGCAGGTATATCCAATCATACAGTATCCTCTTTCCTGCAATTTACAGCCTTCTTATAATTCAGGAAAATCTAACAAGGCAGAAAAATAAGGTTCTTCTTGGATTTCCAAATGAGCCTGGACTCATTTATCCCAGCTTTGAAAACCAAGGTCAAGCATTAGCACTCCAACATTGCAGACAGGATTCTTTTCCAGGAAGTCCTGGAAATGCCAAAAATTTAAGACCTTAGACCTTCTGCACACAAAATACGTTCTACACTTCCGAAGACTTGAAGGAAGTCTGCTAAAGATATCTCTGATGCAAACATATAAAAGAGGGAAATTGTGTTAGAAAAACTCAGTGTAAAATATTCAGATATTGTATAGCAAGAGTGATCAGAGAGAGATAGCAATAGCACTTAGACTTATATACCGCTTTACAGTGCTTTACAGCCCTCTCTAAGCGGTTCACAGAGTCAGCATATTGCCCCCAACAATCTGGGTCCTCATTTTACCCACCTCGGAAGGATGGAAGGCTGAGTCAACCTTGAGCCGGTGAGATTTGAACCGCCAAACTGCAGCTAGCAGTCAGCTGAAGTAGCCTGCAGTGCTGCACTCTAACCACTGCGCCACCTCGGCTCTCGGATGTTTCAGGACCCTGGACAGGTCCCACGGAAAAAAACCAATTGGGCCCAAGTGAGAACTGTTAATAGACTCCAGATGGCTCCTAACAGATAACTTATTTCAGCTCATCATTCACTCAGTAACAAAACCTCTCTATGTAAGTTGCAAAATAATACAAAAATTCTTTTAATGAGCCCTCTAACATATGATCTATACGTAGATCTATACTTACATCTGATGATGTTACCTAGTTTGGTAATGAAACATCTGCAAGAAAACAACCAAGCTCAAAGATCACCAAGGACTTCACAGTTCTATTCTGAGCTACACATATTCTCTTCTAGTGGTACATATATCAAACTTGTGACCCACCTCAATCAACCTCTTTGCTTCAATAACAGGAACATCATCTACACATGTGCCGAGGCTCTGTTGCAGTAGGGGGGGGGAGCCAAATGAAGCAGCTACTACTCTCCAATGAATTAAAGCAAGGTTTTATTTTACTTCACTTTACTGCTTCACTTTGAAGGAATGTTTTCAGTCAAAGCTCAAATGAAGCAAAGTGCCCCTCCACAGATTTTCCAAAACTGGAGATTTCAGCCATTATGTTAGCAATTAATTGGCTTTCAGCAATTGGAAAAACTTTCTATAGGAAAATGTAGAAAAAAATAAAAAAAGTGCAGGGGGGGGGGAGAAAAAACACACAGCTGTAGAGCATTCAGTGGAAGGAGTAATCCTTCCATTCCCCACTATCCTGTCAGAGCTGAAGAAGCTTCTTGGATGAGAAGCGAAGCGTCTTCAAAAACAACAAGAAGAAGGAAGTCCAGTTGCCTCCTGAAAAAGCACCTTTGGGACAGCTGTAGAGCACTTTTCTAGAGAAATATTTTCCACTTCACAACACTGTCTCTCATAGAAGCATGCCTTAGCATGAGAAAATGCCCAAACTTGGCAACACACAAAACACACAGAACAAGAAATAGTGGTGAATATCTGTAGCTCAGGTGTAGGATGAGGGTGAAGGTTTGTTCTCCGAACTTGTGGGTTGGTTTCTGAATGTTTCTGAATGTTAGCAGGGTAGGTAATGCCACAATCCCAAATCCTTAATCTCTACCCACACCGACTGACACCAAACAGCACCAGTTTGATTGGAGCAACACAAAAATCATTGGCTACACTACCACCCGTCATGCTTGTGAGTCAGAGGTGGGTTCCCCCCAGTTCAGACCGGATTGCAACCTGCTTGTGACGTCACTAAACTGGATTGGTCGGTGCCGGTCCGTGGGTGCCGCCATCTTTTTTTGTGTATTTTTTGTGAAGTTTTTACTGTTCTGCAGCTTGTTCCTGTTCTGCAGCTTGAAAGTGGGCCCTCCCTCCCACCCTCGGGTTTATACTGACCTTTATTCCTGTTGCGGAGATAAAAATAATTAGAGGTGAAATGAATCTTGTTTCCCTGCCCTCAATCCTCATGAATAAGACCGGAGTCCAGGAAAGAATAAAAGTAATATATTTGCATAACAAAAATAAGACACCTAAGTCTGTGTCTACATGGTGAAGAACAAAAAGAACAAAGGAAAGATTAACACATGCACAGTACAGGTATCACATGAGAACTTCATATCAGTATACAGTGTCATTTCAGAATAAGAGTCCTGCTGACAAATTAAAATGAACGTAGTGACAATTCCTTCTCCCAAAGCCCAGCTGATCAGCTTCTCAGCTGTGTTTCGGGCTGATTTTCAGCTACTGAGCATGCGCGGAAGCAAAATTGCAAGAGGGGACGTGCGCGTGCAAAATGTGCACTTCCATCGCGATGTGAACTGGTGGGGAAGGTAAGTAGAACCCACCCCTGTTGTGAGTTCATCGAAGCCTGGCACTCCACAAGCAATTTCATCAACAGACACATTGACCTACAACCAACCTACGAAACCCTCAGAATCCAAATCAACCACACAGCCAACCAGAGACGGCACCAACCCTCAACCAACTCACGCAACCCCCTCCCTCAACCAGCACTTCACCTCCCAATGACCCTCACCTGATGTAACCTCCCTATCACAAGACCCATCACAAGACTCTCATGGAAAACTCACACCTGACCCATCACAAGACCCATCACAAGACCCTCACTTGACACACCCACACGTGATCCATCGTAAGTCCTACTGACCACACAAAGCCCTTATAAACTAAGATTAAGATTAGAATTCTTTATTGGCCAAATGTGATTGGACACACAAAGAATTTGTCTTTGGTGCATAGTGTACCTAAAAAAACAAGATACATTCGTCAAGAATCATAAGGTACAACACTTAATGATAGTCATAGGGTACAAATAAGCAATCAAGAGATAGGTGATGGGAACGATGATAAGATTAATAGTAGTGCAGACTTAGTCAATAGCTTGACAGTGCTGAGGGACTTATTTGTTTAGCAGAGTGATGGCGTTCGGGAAAAAACTGTTCTTGTGTCTAGTTGTTCTGGTGTGCAGTGCTCTATAGCGTCATTTTGAGGGTAGGTGTTGAAACAGTTTGTGTCCAGGATGTGAGGGGGTCTGTAAATATTTTCACAGCCCGCTTTTTGACTCGTGCAGTATACAGGTAAAAAAAAAAAAAAAAATGGGGGATAAATGGAAAAAAGAACACTGACACTGACATCCCCTAAACTCCACTAAAGATGTCACCTAACCTGGGAACAAAACGTTCGGAAACCAACCCACAAACTCAGAGAACGAACCTTCACCCTCGCACAGAGCAAGCTTTTGGTTTCTATCACTCAGTAGAAAACGACCTCTTTCAATCTTCCAATTCATCCTGAGAGTATAGGTTATTGCCCTGATTAGAGCGGATTAGTTGAAGAATGCTTGATTAGTTCCCTTTGAAACAAACCCTACGATCAAGCAGAAAATTAATTGAGCTGCATGTGATTACGTGGTGCTTCAGAGAAGGTATTACCCGCAGCAGAGAGACAAAGACAGAGGAGATCTTGCAAGCTGCATGAATTCCGCTCCTCCCTTCTGCTCCCCCAAACTTTCGAAAGAACAACAAGCTTTGATTTAGATGCGTATTTTTTCCCCTTTGTGCTTTGCTTCCTTTTTTTTTTTTTTTACATCTGCAGTCCTTCAAAGGGATTTATCAATAGGAAGTCAGTTTATGCCTAATTTATGAAGCACTAGGCAAGCAACCTTCTGACTGAGCAAATACAGTACGTTCCTCTCTGAAAATACCTGTTCATAGAACTCTTTGATCAAGCACACATAAAGCGGAGGGGATTTCACTGTTTATGCTGGGCATTATTAATTTATTTCCCTATGAGTAGTAAAGCAGCGGGACCAGAAGAACACAACTTTTTTAGGCCAAGGCTTGTACTTGGCCTCTGACTGTCCCACACAGTTCTACATTCCCCAAAGTGGGTAGGGGCATGACCAGCCAAGAAAACGGCTGGGCCAAGAACTCGGTTTGACCAATCTTTTATTCTCTTTACAGGAACTAAATCTGGATGACATTTCTTAACTTTATATATAGACACCCTTCAGATATTTGAAAGCAGCTGCTATATAGTAGTAGTAGTAGTAGTAGAGTAGAGATAGTCCTTGACTTATGACCATAATGGAGCCTGTCCAATATAGTCATAAGTCATAATGGTCATAAAACAGGTCATCACAGGACTGACATGATAATATGATTTGTGTGTGTGTGTGTGTGTGTGCGTGTGTGTGGCAGTTGTTAAATGAATTACCATGTTTTTTAGGTCTGCCATCCACCATCATTAAGTGAAAACCATGGTCATTAATGAATCTATTGTTCGCTATGGGGTGTTTTTGCCAAAAATTGGAAATAAATGTGGGTTTTAGGGAAAATGTTGTAAATGTTGGTCATGTGACTTCAGGATGCTGCAAACAGTCCAGGGGTGAGCTTCAAAAATTTTAGCAAGGGGTTCTCTGCCAGGTTGCTGGGTGGGCGTGGCCATGGTGGGTGTGGCCTATTTGGCCTCCTTCACCATGGGGGGGCGTTTTTGCCCTCCCCAGGCTCCGGAGGCCCTCTGGAGGCCTTTCCAAATTTCTAATAGGCCCGTTTTTCGCCCTCCCCAAGCCTCTGCGCATGCCCTGCACTTACCTGCATCCAAAACGGGCCGCGTGGGGACTCCTGGGAAGGGCGGGGTGGGGTGGGCGGGGCCAGCCAGGAGTGGGATTTGGGGGTTCTCAGAACTGCACAGAATCTTAGCTAGAGATTCTACCGAACCCCTGCGAACCCTCAGCAGCCCACCCTGAAACCGTCATATAAGCAGGTAGGTTGTCAAATGTCCAAAATGCAATCACATGACCACAGGAGGGGTAACCTTTGGAACTTTAGAACCAGGTCGTAAGTACCTTTGGGAGTGAGGGTTCCATCGTAACTTCAAACAGTCATTAAGTGACCAGTCTTAAGTTAAGGATTATTATTTACTGTCCAACTCAAGTGGATGCTGGGATGGCACAGAAAACATAAAAACAGCTAAAAACATTAAATCAAATAGATTAGGGAGACAGAGCTGGTAAGACGGCAAGAGCAGCCCCGTCTTGCTCCACGTGCCCCAAAATAATAAGACCTCCCCAAAAATAAGGCCAAGCGCTTATTTCGGGGTTCAAAAAAAATATAAGACAGGGTCTTATTTTCGGGGAAACACGGTAATACATACTTTAGAATTCTGGATACCCTGCTAATTCAACAATCCGAAACCCCATTAGACTAAATTTCTTTGACTTGTCTCCATTTTAATCAGAAGCTAAAGCACTTGAGTTAATTGTTGTCATTGCTGTTGTCTTCCGCTTCCATAAAACCCACAATCAAAATCATAGTTGCTGTTTGCCAAATAGCAAAAGCTGGCATTCTAAAGGTGGACAGCAAAAGAGAGCCAAATAAATAGATTGGAAAGAAAATAAACCATTAAGTGTGCTAGAGACTTTTGCTCCCTCCAGAGGCTCCTGTAGGAGAAGGGGTCAAAGACAGTCAAAATTATGACTGCCACTGCACAAAATCCTGTCTTTTCTTTAATGAATATTGGATTGGTCGTTGATTTTACAACCATCATAACACATGGCCATAGGGGAGTGGTGCGGTGGCTTAGAGGTGGAGCTCTCGCCTCACAATCAGGAGGCTGTGAGTTCGATCCTAGGTAGAGGCAGATATTTCTCTCTCTGGGCACAATGAGAATATATCTGCTGAACAAAACTCCGCATTGGCAACAGGAAGGGCATCTGGCCATTAAAACACTCTGCTAGCTCCATTCAGTTGCCCAGACTCCACCCTGCAAGGGATTATGGGGTCGTTAAACGAAGATGATGATGATGATGACGACAACATATGGCCATAATGGGCAAGTTCCACTATGGTCATAAATCAAGGATAATCTATATTTATTTAGCCTATATGCTGAATATACACTGAGGGAGCCTGGGTTGGAAGAAGTTGAACATGTTTTTTAAATGATGGAGAGAAAAAAGAACATCAATATTCCGTGTTATGCTGATGACACTACTTTGGTAGCTGAAAATACAAATGATCTGCAAACTCTAATAATGAAAGTCAAGGAGCACAGCAAAAAATGTGACTGTGATTAAATATAAGGAACACCAAATTTATAACAACAGGGACAGCAACTAGAACTCATAATGAAGATCTTGAAATGATGGATAGGTTTTGCTTTGGGAGGAATCCGCTATCATCACTAAATCTGCAGTGAAGAAAGAGGCTGCAGACTAGTACTTCAGTTGTGAAGGCCTTGAAAGATATTCAGGTGCCATGACAGATATATATACTTCTTGAGATTACAATAGATAGGTAAGACAATAAATGAATGGGTTGTAAAGCAATCAATTCAATGTTCTTATTCAAGGCCCAAATGGCCAGGCTCAAATTATCATATTTCGGAATCATATGTAAAACCCAGGATTTCTTGAGAGGTAAGTAATGCTAGGAAAGTTAGAACATAGAATAATAGAATTGGAAGGGACCTTGGAGGTCTTTTTAACAAACTATTTCAGAATTGAATTAACAAACTATTTCAGAATATATTCAGAATTGGAGGACCTTGGAGGTCTACCTAGGATCAAACTAGGAGTTTGATCCTAGGTAGAGGCAGATGTAGGGTTTCCTGCTTGGGCAGGGAGTTGGACTAGATGATCTGCAAGGTTCCTTCCAACTCTGTTAATCTGTTAATCTGTTAATTTAATTCTAGTCCAATGCCCTGCTTGAGCATAAGACCCTATACCAGTGATGGCGAACCTTTTTTGGTTCGCGTGCCAAAAGGGGGGAGCGCGGGGGGGAGGTTTGCGCGCATGCCCACACCCATAATTCCATGCGGCCCCTCCCGTGCATGCGCGCGTGATTCCCCCCCAACTCCCGGCACGCGATGCCACGCCCGTTTTTTGCTCTCACCAGGCTCCAGAGCCTTTCTAGGATCCTGGGGAGGGCGAAAATGGCCTCCCCCCCCCGGAGGCCCTCCGGAGTCCAGAAATGGCCCGTTTCAAGTTGGGAAACGGGCCATTTCTGGCCTCCAGAGGACCTCCGGGGGGGGGGAAGGCCGGTTTCGCCCCCCCCCGCCTCTGGAGCTTGGGGAGAGCAAAAAACGGGCCTTCCCCACCCCCTCTGGAGGGTGTTTCCCGACTCCCAGTGGGCCCTGAAGGCCTGAAAATCAGCTGGCCGGTGCGCGCATGCATGCCAGACCTGAGCTCGCGTGCCCACCGATATGGCTCCGCATGCCACTTGTGGCATGCGTGCCATAGGTTCGCCATCACAGCCCTATACCATTTTAAATGGCCATCAAGTCTCTTTTTAAAAGCCTCCAATGATGAAGGATCCAGAACTTCTGAAGGCAAGCCATCCTACTGGTTTCTCACTATCAGGAAATTTCTTTGTAGTTCTAGATTGCTTCTCTCCTTGGTTAGTTTCCATCCATTGTTTCTCAACTTGCCTTTTGGTGCTTTGGAAAATAGTTTGACACCTTTGTCTTTGTAGGCCCCTGAGATATTGGAACACTGCTATCATGTCTCCCCCAGTCCTTCTTTTCATTAGACTAGACACACCCAATTCCTGTAACCGTTCTTCATATGTTTTAGCCTCCAGCCCCCTAATCATTCTTGTAGCTCTTCTCTGCACTCTTTCCAGAATTTTCACATCTTTTTTATACTGTGGTGACCAGAACTGGATGTAGTATTCGAAGTGTGGTCTTACTAAGGCTTTGTGAAGCAGCACTAGAACTTCATGTGATCTTGATTCTATCCCTCTATTAATGCAGCCTAGGATTGCATAGACTTTTTTTTTTTTTTTTGGCTACTGCCACACACTGTTGGCTCATATTTATGTTAGAATGAAAGAGAAGAACCAAGAGTAAGATAGATAAAGGTTCCCCTCACACATACGTGCTATTCGTTCCCAACTCGAGGGGGCGGTGCTCATCTCCGTTTCAAAGCCGAAGAACCAGCGCTGTCTGAAAACATCTCCGTGGTCATGTGGCCGGCATGACTAAATGCCGAAGGCACACGGAACGCTGTTACCTTCCCACCAAAGGTGATCCCTATTTTTCTACTTGCATTTTTACATGCTTTCGAACTGCTAGGTTGGCAGAAGCTGGGACAAGTAACGGGAGCTCACTCCGTTACACGGCGCTAGGGATTTGAACCACCGAACTGCCGACCTTTCTGATTGACAAGCTCAGCGTCTTAGCCACTGAGCCACCACGTCCCTTTAAGAGCAAGATAGATGGACCCAAATGCAGCTACAATGGCTGCACTGTTAGGGAACCTTATGGGCCACTTTGGAGGTATATCATCCTAGAGAAAGTCTATATAGTCACCAAGGATCTACACTGACCTGTTGGTGCAAAATCATTACATCAGTCAATCAGTCTAGCTTTAATTCTTTGGTTCACATTTTGGACACATCACACTGTGAACATGAGAGACTGAGCAGCATATGTGAACAAGGCAAGAGGGTTTGATTAAGAAAATGAATATTGTTTCACATCAGGAAAATATGGAAGGTGTGTTGGATATGTTCTCTTCCGTTGTATTTATTTGTAAAAATAATGAAGGCATAATACAAATAAATAAAAATGTGTTTAGAAGAAAACCCAGATCTAATTCATTTACTACTTTGTAGTATTTATTTATTAAATTTATATACCACCCATCTTGCTATCAAGCAACTATTTTATAATATTCTTCATATTCGTTTTCTTTATAAAGTTATCTTTCCCACGCAATTCAGTTTCCCTGTTATAAATTGCATTGCTGTACAACTGCTTGCTTTCCTATTTGAAAACCTATTTTAACCTATTTCTTTCTCGATGAAAGAAAAGCAATGCATGTCTTCCCACTATATTGAAATTGCCAATTCGATATATACCAGCCGCATAAGAGCAGACTGTGAATTCCACACGGTTGGAATCAACACAGAGACCTTCACACAGTGTAGAGATGAGATGCATATCCGAAAGGGATAAAATAAAGTGGAGAGGGAGACTTTGAGACAGATAAATATCCCTGCATATCAACAACAGGCCAATTACATCAACACAGTTGTGTGCCACACTACCCACCTAGAACAATCAAGATTCAAAGACCCATTTGCTTCAAACATCTGCCTCCAAAGCAGAACTGCACCTGCTACAGTATAAGCAGGACCTGTGATGAAATGGATTATTTTTCAAGTTAGGCAATTATGCCCTTTCCTAGGAAATTTCACTGTATTCCTTCCCTCCTACAGTTCATGACTCACTTTCCCCATAGTCTGTTCATATACCGTGATTCCTAATCGCACACAATTCTCTGAGGATTGCTTTGGAGTCTCCAACGGGCATTGCTTTTCATGTCTATTTTACAAATTACATTATTATTATTTTTTTACAAACCTTCAAATTCCCCCAAGCCTTATACACAATTGATGCCATTTCGGATGCATTACCGATGGTACTCATGTTATGAACGCTTGAAATAGAAAGAATGAGATCGGCTGTTAACAACAGCACCGATCCAAACAATGAGATGTGTTTGTGCATTAATCTCACCTTTGGGGAGATGATCTACACATTGAAAAAAAGGACCAGAATGACAGCCACTCAAGACTCCGCTTGAATGAGAAGAGAGGCTGCCGGTGTCGTTTTAAAACATTTATGAGGTTAGACAAAAGTTCTTCTTTTTCCACTTTTGAAGGAAAGAAATTGTGATTCAGGGCCTACGTTGTTATGCTAAGATGAAATATATAGATGCCTGGAGCAAAGTACCTCTCTTGATCAATCAGCAACACTAAGATCCCCCGGTAAAGCTGTTTGACATCCTTGGATAGGTTGTTGAGGCAGGGGCTCTCCGAGGACCTCTCAACCTGCTTTTCTGAGACCCAGTAGACTCTTCCTTAAGGAGCCTTTGCCCCATTTCACTTTGAGAAAAGCTTCTGAATTACCATAAGCCACACCAAGAAGCTGCCGATGCTCCTTCTGCAACTAATGACCTCTGAGACTGTCATGCCTTTGTGCCCATTGCTATAGATACTAACATGGATTTTCCAAAAAAATGCACTAGATTGGGAAGCCACAAAGCAGATGTGACTCTCTTCACTTACTTTACTGATTTGCAATACTTCTGTCCAGTTCCTATGCCAGCTGTCAGTTCCCCCTGATGAGAGCAGGAGAGGGGGCCCTCTTTGAGTAGCAATAGCAATAGCACTTAGAGTTATATACCGCTTCACAGTGCTTTTTACAGCCCTCTCTAAGTGGTTTACAGAGCATACGGTCCCCAACAATCTGGGTCCTCATTTTACCCACCATGGAAGGGCTGAGTCAACCTTGAGCCTGGTGAGATTCGATCTGCCAAATTGCAGGCAGCTGGCAGTCAGCAGAAGTAGCCTGCAGTACTGCATTCTAACCACTGCACCACTGCGGAGTAGTGTTTTCAGTAACTAGGAGTTTCTTTGTGGTACTAGTTCTTTGACATAACAAGCAAGTTCTCCATGAGAAATGGGGAGTCAGATAAGAACTGGCTGAAACCTGCTAAAGACAAGGACTGTACATAGTACTGAATATACCGCTTTACAGTGACTTATATACCGCTTTACAGTGCTTTACAGCCCTCTCTAAGCAGTTTACAGAGTCAGCATATTGCCCCCAACAATTTGGGTCCTCATTTTACCCACCTCGGAAGGATGGAAGGCTGAGTCAACCTTGAGCCTGGTGAGATTCGAACTGTCAAATTGCAGGCAGCCAGCAATCAGCAGAAGTAGCCTGCAGTACTGCAGTCTAACCACTGTGCCACCGTGCTCAGGATGAGCATTAATAAGACCACACTAAGAGTATTATGGGATGTTATGAAATGTTACATGATACATATAATGTTACTGATGTATTATTATATGATGCATGCTTTATCATAGATAAGTCAGATAATACTAAACAATAAAAGAGCTCATTCTAAACCCAGTATGTCTGAACTGTATATAAAGTGATTCTCTACCTTTCTAAGTTGCTTCCAATATCTTCCAACCTCCAGTTCAAATCCTATATGGGCAAGGCACACTGGACTAAAGGATCTTGCTGACATTTATAGCTAACACCCCCAAGAACTAGGAAAAATACCGAGCTACTTCTGAGCAGTTTCCTTTATTGTTCCACACTTTTAGACAGAATCTTGCCAAACCAAAGCAATTATTAGCATAACTATAGACGTACTTAAAGAGGAAAAGGAAGAGGAAGAGGAAGAGGAAGAACTTTACCTCATAATCTTTTACCTGCTCATAATCAATATTACACTTATCATCACCATCACTATATTAGCATGATCACACTTGGTGCACTGATCTTTGCACACTAACTAGAAGATTTGGCGTGGGTCCAAGTCTATTATTTGGAAAACACTCAGTATAAGCAGAAGCCTAAGACCAAATCAAAATGGCATTTCAAACCAATGATTTTGCATGTAGACCTTGTTTCGGGGGGGGGGGGAATTAGATAAAAAGAAGATGGCACCTTTTCACATTCCACATATCAAACCAAGGAGAAGAGCAATCAGCTCTTCTCTTGTATCTCGCTTCAAGTATCTGCTGGTCATCAAGACTTTGCAGATCACATAAAATAACTCTATCACTGAAACCAATTTGCTTTTAAGGGACCTGGATCAGGAGGCAGACAACTCTGTCCTTCAACATGGTCCACCTCAGAGGTGGTATTCTGCCAGTTCGGATCGGTTCACCCGAACCAGTAGCAGAAATTGTGGGTGGGTATGCCCCGTTTTGCAGTTTGTGTGTGCGTATTATTGGTGGCTCGTCGCTGGGGCAGAACAAGCATATCTACAACAAGGTCAGAGGTGGTATTCTGCCGGTTCTGTCCGGTTCGCCCGAACCGGTAGCGGAAATCACGGGTGGCCCCGCCCCACTCCCCCGGCTCTATTTTGTCCTTTTTAGGTATGTTTTTTAGTTCGGGCGCATGCACAGAAGGATGTGTGCATGCATGGAGGTGGCATGTGCGAGCGAAGCGTGCGCACACGTACTCACATTTGTGAACCGGTAGGGAAGGTAAGTGAATACCACCCCTGGTCCACCTTATCCCAATATCTGTAACTAGAAACAACTGCCCCACTATACCAAATAGTAGAACTGCTTCTCCTCTCTGGTGGAAAATCTCCGACTTACTTAGTTGGGCGATAATCTGGTATGGTGCGGTCCAATGATATTTTCTCACTGAGATAGGAATTGTAGCCATATTTTTCATGGGGTCCCTTGGCTTTTTCTTCCTCCTCTGGAGAAAGAGTGGCAGGCAAGCCACCTTTGCCACGACCACCGTAGCCTTCAATAAGCCCCAAGGATTTTGACAGACCTAGTAGAAAAAAATAAAACAAAGAAGAGACACACAAGAGTCAGTCTTGAAAGGAGACATTAGAAGCTATGATATCCATCTTCCCTTGAAACACATCAACAGGTGTAGAAAATCACCATCAACGTATTCTGGCTGTACTGCTAGTGTATCCAAACGGAAGGAAAGGGATACTAGTCTATCCATCTTTTCAGTGAACAAATAGAATATCGAAGAGAGAATACTATCGTAAGGGACCTTGAAGGTCTTCTAATCCACCCCCCTGCTCAAACATGAGACCCTATACCTTTCTAGATAAATGGCTGTCCAATCTCTTCCTGAAAACCTCCAGTGATGGAGCACCCACAACTTCTGGAGATAAGCCATTCTACTGATTAATTGTTCTCACTGTTGGGAAATTTCTCCTTAGTTCTAGATTGGATCTCTCTTTAATGATTTTTCACCTGTTACTTCATGTCCTGCCTTCAGATGCTGACCAGTTATATATGGTCTTTATTTCTGAGCTCTGGTCCTCCTGACCGTATCATTTTCACATGGTGTTTTCCATTGCCAGTGAAAAGATTCTCTACCAACAACCACAGGAAGAGGAAAATCTCTCTTAGCTTTGCTTCTAAGATAAGTTTACTTGGAAATTATAAGAACCGAACAAGGGACCTTTATCTATGCATTATTAAACTATATTCCTGCACAGTGATATTCAGGAGACGTTGAAAGTCTAAGGCTAACATAACATCTCAAGATGGCACAGTGGAAAGGATTTATTATATGAATCATTAATAAGCCTAATTCCTCCGTTCGATCTTGTGTCTGAGTCACAGGTAAGCTGAATTTTATTTAGCCTCTGAATCATAGCCAGTTAAATTTCCCACTACACCCTACCATTTGAATCATAGTAAGACAAATTCCATCTAGGCCGACTCACAAATAAGTCAAATTCCCACCTAATCTCTCCATCATTAGCAGGCCAAATTCCCCATTCCCATCTAGCTACTCGATCATGGACCTGCCAGTTCCTGCTCCCTTGCCAACAGCGGGCCAATTGACTTTTTATTCTAAAAAAAAAAAGTAGGTAGCTGCCAAGTAAATATCCATTTTCTCAATCTGAATGGTGAATAAGCTAAATTGAATGCCGATTTAAAGGCCAATTTTGGCCTCCATTAAAGCACACACACACATTCAGGCACAGTGCTAGACTCAGACCTTCTGGAAATAAAACAAATTTTCCTTTCACCTCTTAAAAGCCAAGCCGCAAGAGTGAATACCCCCATCCAGAAGAGAGAGAGAAAAAAATTCTTAACCCAAGCATGTCAGGAAAAGAGAGACAAAGTAATATTTTATGGCATGCTTCACTGTGCATTATAGAGAGCTGTAGCACCTGACATTTTTACATTTATTTTTAGGAGAGATTCACACCTCTCTCATTGTCAGGCGCTACTGAGCTCTTTGATGGATGATTTTTTATTCCTAGCCGTGATATTTATTTTCCCACCTTTATGGTTCAAGAGATTCAGACCCCCTAGGCAGGTCTTTTGTGTGATGCTTTATTTGAGTAGACGGTGACCAAGAAACAAAAGAGCTTGACAAACTTAATTGGATGAGCCCTCGGTTCCATGTTCCCAAACCCAGTTCCCAAATCTTCTCTTCTCCATCTACATATGGATTGGAAACCATTCTACTATTATCCAGGGAGACAGGTGAGATTTCCTAATGATGCTCACCAGTGGTGGGTTTCAAATTTTTTTACTACCGGTTCTGTGGGCGTGGCTTGGTGGGCGTGGTGTGGCTTGGTGGGCGTGGCTTGGTGGGTGTGGCAGGGGAAGGATATTGTAAAATCTCCATTCCCTCCCCACTCCAGGGGAAAGTTAATGCAAAATCCCCATTTCCTCCCGATCAGCTGGGACTCGGGAGGCAGAGAATAGATGGGGGCGGGGCCAGTCAGAGGTGGTATTTACCGGTTCTCTGAACTACTCAAAATTTCCGCTACCGGTTCTCCAGAACTGGTCAGAACCTGCTGAAACCCACCTCTGATGCTCACACAGAAAGACAAGGGAGCTTCTAAATAAAAGACAAGCTGGAGAGATAGAGTTTTAACAGATGGAGATAAATATTCTTTAATAATTTAGTTTGTGCATATCACAGGTTCTGCTAAAAGAAGTCAAGAATACAGTGTCCTGGAGGAACCAAATGGAGAAAAGAGTCCAATAAAGGAGAATATTTGTAGCTCAGGCAGGATTGAAATGAGGGAGTCCTTGGTGCTCTCTGAGCTTGCTTGTTTTCTTGCAGACATTTCATTACCCAAACTAGGTAACATCATCAGTGCTAGTAAGGAGTGAGATTTGCTCTCAGTTTATATTCTGGTGACTTGCCTGTCTGTGTGTGTGGGGCGGGCAGTCTTAGTGATTCTTTGTTTGGGCTGTTTACTGATGGCTCTTTGGCAGTTTCTTGATTGGGGTGTTGCTTAACTGTTAACCTTGGCGTTAATCTATCTGGGTGCTGATTACTGGTGGAGAGGTGCTGCAGTCTTTATCTCTTTTGGGCTGGTTGAATGTCTCTTTTGCATGGTCTATAGATGTTGTTAATGTCTATGTGTCTGTGGATGGCTGATTTGTCAGAGTGCCACACTTCTAGAAATTCTCTGGCATTTTTGGATTTGTCCTAATCTAGGATTGTCACATTTTTCCACTTGAATCTGTCTATATGTTGTGAAATTAAAGAATTTTTGTCATGTCTTCTGACTGCCACTTGGTGTTCATGAACGCATTCTGCCAGTCTTCTGCCTGTTTGTCCTACATAGAAAAGATTTATCCAAGAAACGAGCTGAGCATGGTCTATTGTAGAAAATAAACTGTACCTAACATCCACAATTCCTTAGGAGAGTGGTATGACATGGCATGGGGGAGGGGCATGTGAGTGGCAGACACATGTACACACACAGAGCTCCATTTGCGCGTGAACCTCACGCTGAAGCTCCAACCACACAAGTGGAGGGCTTTTGAGCAGAGGGCACTTGGGCTTGCATGCAAAGCTCCATTCATGCAAATGGAGCTTTGTGTGTGAGCGCAAATGCCCTCCGCTCACACGAGTGGAGCTTTGTGCATGTGCCCACACTTGTCTGAAGCTCATGCGAATGGAGCTTCATGCGCACAGGCTTGCCCATTTCTCTTGTGGACCAGCTGGAACAGGTCGCAGCCTGGTAGTGGGCCATGGCCTGGAGGTTGGGGACCCCTGCCTTAGGAGACATTATCTCTTTTTCTTCTAATAGCAATAGCACTTAGACTTATATACTCTAGTGCAGCGATGGCGAACATTTTTTCCCTCAGGTGCCGAAAGTGTGTGCGCGCGCGTGCCCACACCCATAATTCAATGCCCCCACGTGCCACGCCCCCCTGCACATGCGTGTGTGACACCCCCACGCTGCCCCGCCCCCGCACATGTACATGCAACCCCCCTTTTGTGCTCCCCCGCGCATGCGCACACGACCCCCCTGCGCCCCATTTTGAGCCTAGTAGGCCTCCCTGAAGCCTCCGAAGGCCAGAAACGGACTGTTTCCAGATTTCCGGTGGGCCCGGTAGGCCCGTTTTTCGCCATCCCCAGGCTCCAGAGGCTTTCTTGAAGCCTGGGGAGGGCGAAAACGGCCTGCCCCACCCCCCGGAGGCTCTCCGGAGGTTGGAAACACCCTCCCAGAGCCTCTGCGTGAGCCCTGTACTTACATGGCATCCAAAACGGGCCGCATGGAGACTCCTGGGAGGGGAGGGGCGGTCCAAAAATCAGCTGGCCAGCGCACGCATGCGCGCTGGAGCTGAGCTAAGGCAACGGCTCGCGGGCCCACAGATATGGCTCCGCGTGCCACCTGTGGTACACGTGCCATAGGTTCGCCATCATGGCCCTAGTGCTTTACAGCCCTCTCTAAGTGGTTTACAGTCAGCATATTGCCCCCAACAATCTGGGTCCTCATTTTATCAACCTCAAAAGGATGGAAGGCTGAGTCAACCTTGAGCCGGTTCAAGATTGAACTCCTGGCAGTGGGCAGAGTTAGCCTGCAATACTGCGTTCTAACCACTGCGCCACCACAGCTCTCTGATTCTAGCCAGAAGGGTACTTACATTTGGGAAGATCATAACTGGGAAGGGAAAAGATAAATCCTGATTTTGTGTCCATTGAAAGTTTGAAAATAATCCCTTCAATCACCTGAATTCAGGAAAGTAATTGCAACTTTGCTGCAGGCACAATAGTTAAGACCATGTGTAGTTTGTATGTATGAGAGCCCCAAGAGATTTGATTTGGACTCCATCCCAAACATCCAGTATCTTTTTTTTTTCCACCACAATAACCCATCAGATGTTTGTAGAAGTTCACAAAAAGGACCGCTTCTAGTCCTCTGGCCCTTTTATATTTTTAGCAACTGATTTTAGGAGGCCTCTTCTCACTAATACAGCAGGAGGCGTATATTTCAAATTAAACAAACAAAATGTTAAAAAGTTATGATATCTATGTAGTTACTTACCAAGCACATCTAAATTATATTAAAGTAATCAAAATATCTTTACAATCCTCAAGGCATGTCACAACTTTTGAGCACCCCTAATGTTTGGAAAATGAAAGTTGAAAAATTTGACACACCCTAAAATAAAACTGATAGGCTATTATCTCTGAATGTTAATATTGTTGGCCATCACTGTATCTCGGGCAGTAAATTCCATAATTCAAAATCATTAAGTCTTTTATTTCTCACCTAACATCTTCTTTGGATGACCCCAATTCTTCTATTATGAAAAGCAGTGTTACCAAAATGGACATTAGCACAAGTAGCATCTCGCCGCTCAAGTTCCCTAGCAACTGATATTCAAAGGTATATTACTTTGAATATTAGAGGAAATATTACTGCTATCCTAGCTAGTAATCATTTATACTCCACCTACTCCTTCTTCAATGCAATATTCTGCATAAAGTTTGTACAAATATGGGCACATAAAGTGGGAATGTGCACAAACAATAGTATATTCATTAAAAAAAAATAAGAATAATATTATAACTGAAAATATTGTTTGCAAAAAATATACAGGAAAAGAGTGCTCAAAGTCTTTTTAAAAAGTATTTTTTGGGGGAAAAATTTCTGTTGATGTATCCAAATGTTCAACAGCATGTACATACATGCTATTCCCAAGAGAAGTTAATGGAGAAAGAACAAGGGAGGGAGGGAG
>QLTV01000810.1:364987-377065 GCA_003457575.1 Thermophis baileyi
CCCCCAGGAGTGGGGAGGGAATGGAGATTTTGCAGTATCCTTCCCCCTGGGGGGGGGGGGGATGGGGGTTTTGCCAGAACCCTTCCCCAGGAGTGTGGAGGGAATGGAGATTTTGCAGTATCCTTCCCCTGCCATGCTCACCAAGCCACACCCACCAAACCACACCATGCCCACCAAGCCACGCCCACAGAACCGGTAGTAAAAAAATTGGATTTCACCACTGCCAAAGAGATAGATTCAGTATGCTTAAGTAGTTTAGTCTTATAGAGTTTTGCAGTAAAAGGCACGTCTGCCACACCCACCAAGCTGCAGTATCCTTCCCCTGCCATGCTCACCAAGCCACACCCACCAAACCACACCATGCCCACCAAGCCACGCCCACAGAACCGGTAGTAAAAAAATTGGATTTCACCACTGCCAAAGAGATAGATTCAGTATGCTTAAGTAGTTTAGTCTTATAGAGTTTTGCAGTAAAAGGCACGTTCCATATAGATGAGAGCTGCATTCACTAGCTATGAGATTTCCCCCTCCCTATCTAGAGATCAGCCCCCCCCCCAACAAGTGAATTAACTAATGCAAACCTGGGCATTTTATGGCTGGTGGGCCACATCCAGCTCTTTGGCTGTCCCTGTCCAGCCCACGGCATTGGCAGCATTGGCATTGGGATGGGCAGGGTGTTGGTCATTGGATGGTGTCGGCAGGAGGTGGGGCAGCATCAGTGGAGGGGGGTGGCAGAGCAGTGGCGGCCCTCCTCAACAGTCCTAGTTTCTCATGTGGCCTCTTGGGAAAATTAATTGCCCCCCTCTGGATAATATGTCCTTGTAAGAAAACATTCACAGCAAGCTTGAATTGACCCTGAGTAGCAACAAGGAGAAGAATCGGTAAACCAAATTAGCAATAGCAATAGCACTTAGACTTATATACCGCTTCATAGTGCTTTTACAGCCCTCTCTAAGCGGTTCACAGAGTCAGCATATTGCCCCCAACAATCTGGGTCCTCATTTTACCCACCTCAGAAGGATGGAAGGCTGAGTCAACCTTGAGCCGGTGAGATTTGAACCGCCGAACTGCAGCTAGCAGTCAGCTGAAGTAGCCTGCAGTGCTGCACTCTAACCACTGCGCCACCTCGGCTCATAAATTGTTTATATTTACTGACCATATCTCAAAGACAGTATAGCATGCCAACCTAGTAGGAAGGGATAAATAACAAGAAGGTCACCCAGATGGATTTATCTGAAACTGTCCAATGTCATGCTGTAATTCATACTGTGCCTACCTGTGTCTTGGTTTTGCAATGTAGTGAGCCAAAGGTATATAATGGCACTTATAGCAATAGCACTGATATGTCACCCCACAGTGCTGTACAGGACTCTCTGGGTGGTTTATTGTCTCAGCATACTGTCCCCAACAATCTGAGTCCTCATTTTACTGACCTCAGAAGGATGGAAGGCTGAGTCAACCTTGAAGGATCAAACTCCAGGCTGTGGGCAGAGTTTGCCTGCAATACTGCATTCTAACCACTGTGCCTACGGTGGTAAGAATGCAGTATTGCAGGCAAACTCTGCAATATACACTGTGCAGCCACCAGGACTCTTATAAGCCATGGTTATGCTTTTGCTCAGGGCTGCTCAGCAAGCTGCCACTGCTTTGCTGGAAACTCAGTGTACACTGTCATTGTTTGCATGTTTAATACATTCATGTTGTCTCTTCAAAGTGATTTGGTTGCTTTAGGGTTTGACCGCAACAAAAGAAATAATAAATGAGAATCAAACTTCAAAATCAGTTTATGAAGGAAGAGTGAATGTGTCCAGAGGAACTTGAAAATTAAGAAAACCATAGCTGATTAGATTCTGAGTAGAATCTGACAAAGAGCTGAAAAATTGACAGAACAAAAAGTCAATGCACGAAACTGTTCTGACCCGGCTTCCTGATAAATGCACACAGCACAAGTAGCATCTCACAAACCTCTTTTTATTGTTTACAACTGCTAATTGTTTGCATTAGCAGTCTTTCAGAGTTCAAATAAAATAGAATAAATCTTTTCTTTTCAACAGCTGCTAATTAGTGTCATTAGCAGTCCGCATAAGTCCGAGCCTAAATCAAACAAGTCTGGCTAAAAGTCTTTCATATAATAGCAGATAACACATACACCTTGCTCTTCGTAGGCAAGCTGCCAAGGAACAGTTTGCAGGAGGCTTTGCCAAGTTCAAACAGGAACAGAAAACGGAGGCTTGAATTTGCAAGACAAGATCTGGGAATGAACGGAGTTGTTTCCTGCAAATTGGTCAGTCGTTTTCCTCACTTAAATAGGCTATGGGAGTGGCCAATTATCCCCAAGCCTTACTCCTGAGTAGTCCTTCTCCTCAGGAGCCATTCCTGCCTTTTGGCAGCTCTGCGCACGCGCGCATTGAGAACAGGCTCCTCCTCTTCTTCTTCGTCACTCATGGCAGGCTCTGGAGGTTCTTAAGGCCCTGGCTGAATCCCTGCCTCTGGCACTGAGCCTTCTCCAGCCTCCTCACTGTCCGACTCTGGTACCAGCTGCACAGGCCGCTGGCGAATCACAATACAATCCTCCTCGCTGTCTGAATCAGCTACCAGCTGCACAGGCCGCTGATGGGCCACAACAGAAGCAATGAATGGACACAAGTCAACAAGGATGGTTTACAACAGGGGTGTCAAACTCGATTTCATTGAGGGCCGCATCAGGGTTGTGTTTGACCTGGGGGAGGTATGGCCAGGGTGGGCATGGCCAGCTCGACATCACTCGTGTCAGGGGCACCTGTGGTGACCCAGGAGGGGCTGGGGGCATGACAGCTTCCCTCCCAAGCTCCGTTTTCACTGACAGAGGCATCGCGGACCTGTCCTTCACTGTTTCCAGGACAGCCCCATGGGCCAGATCTAAGCACCCCACAGGCCAGATCCGGCCTGTGGGCCTTGAGTTTGACACCCCTGGTTTACAAGGAAAAAAAGATCTGACGAAATATAATGGATAGTGATGGACAGTGTTTGTAAGCTGGGCTCATTATATTTGTTTCCTTTTTCCTTATCTCATGCCTTTAATGTATTTGGTTTATGGTTTCTTACATTTTAATGCACTTGGCATAACATTCTTTGCCCCAAAAGAGAGTAGCATGATGAGAAGGTATGTATCGGGTGGGTTCTAACTTACCTTGCTGCCGGTTCGCTTCCTCCCGCGCCGTGTTGGCGTGCCGTGTGGGCGCGCTGCGTGGGCGTGCACGTGCACATACGCAGTGCAAAAAAATAAAAAAATTCCCAAAAACAAAAAAAAAGCCAAAAACAAGATGGCGATGCATGTGCAGTGCCGGAAACTTGCCTTCTGCGCATGCGCAGAAGAAAAATAACCCAGAAATTTAAAAAAAAAAAAATTCAAAAAAACTTCAAAAAAAAGATGGCGGCATCCACGGACCGGCACCAACCGAACTGGATCCGTGACATCATCGTGACATCACCAGCGGGTTGCTACCGGTTCAGGCAAACTGGTCCGAACCAGGAGGAACCCACCTCTGGTATGTATGTAAAATTGTTTGCTTGTAGAGGACTTTGGAAATTTGACCAAGGTCAGAATTCAGCCCTCAGATCACTGGTTGCCTTCGCCATCCTATGGATTATTGTGTGTGAGTTGGGAGGCCATATAAATTTAATAAACAAAATAAAATAAATCAGTATTTGAGCCCATCACCCTCCTTTATCTCTGTAACTTTTTTTTCCATAGCCTACTTTACATTTGTTCAAAATGAAGCCATCTACTAACTCTTGAAATATGTGCTCTAAATTCAATAAAGTACGCTAAACGAATAATCTCGCTTTAGAGGAAACAGCCGCAATGCATCACATATGATGCAGCAGGGGTAAAATCCAGCAGGTTCTGACAGGTTCTGGAGAACCAGTAGCGGAAATTTTGAGTAGTTCGGAGAACCGGTAGCGGAAATTTTGAGTAGTTCGGAGAACCAGCAAATACCACCTCTGGCTGGCCCCAGAGTGGGGTGGGAATGGAGATTTTGCAATATCCTTCCCCTGGAGTGGGGAGGGAATGGGGATTTTGCAGTATCCTTCCCCTGGAGTAGGGAGGGAATGGGGATTTTGCAGTATCCTTCCCCTGGAGTAGGGAGGGAATGGGGATTTTGCAGTATCCTTCCCCTGGAGCGGGGAGGGAATGGGGATTTTGCAGTATCCTTCCCCTGCTACACTCACCAAGCCACGCCCACCAAGCCACAACACGCCCACCAAGCCACGCCCACAGAACCGGTAGTAAAAAAAAATTGGATTTCACCACTGTGATGTAGTGATGTGCATCACATATGATTCAAAGGAAGCATATCATAAAGCGGTCCCTTTAAAGAGGGGCCACCTCCCCTCTTTCTCTCTCTCCCCCCCATTATCTCCATGTCACCTAAAGCGGTTGTCATAAAAATGAAAGTTATCTCATGCACGATGTGACAACTCAACTCGATGAATTTCCATTCTTTGCAGCCCCTCTTCATTCTTTGCAGGTCTCCTAACTCACTCACTGCTAGCGCAGCTTGTCAGAAAGGATTTGCCAAGACTGCAAAGTAAGGATAGTACATTTAACTGCCCAACTTTAAGTTTGACTGAAGCAAAAAAAAAAAAAAAAGCAGGCTTGAAACCAACTGACAAGTTGCCTTTGCAGAACCAGCCTTCAGAAGGAGTACTGATCATTAAGGCTGGCCTCAAGGAAACTATCTGAAGCACCAGTAACTTCACCCGTTCAGGTGTGAAGTCATGTGAACTCCTTTCCTTTCGCTTCCTGGAATGATCTGAAAATCTAGGGAGGCTTTTAAGAATGTTTTTGAAACCCCTTCAGCACACAGAAGGAAATAAGGCCAAGGTGTATGGCTTGATAATAGACACTGTCTTCTACCAAAATAAAGGGAAAGAGTTTTGCAAAGAGAGCAGGCAGACCAACAACAAAGAACGGACTCTGCTAAAAACAGCACAGTTGGGAAGTGTTGTTTTTGTTGAGTTATTTATTATAAGCATTTGGGGGGGTAACATTCTTCAGACGTGGAATGCCATGAATAATTTGTTCCTAGAGCTGAGATGGAATGATGGCCCAAAGTCACCTACAGTACCTGGCACTTTTGTGGGTAACGTTCTTCAGAAGTAATTTGCCATTATTGCTCCAATGCTGGGAAGTTTTTAAGAAGAGATTGGATAACCATTTGTCTGAAATGGTATAGGGGTTTCCTGCTAAACAGGAGATTGGACTAGAAGACCTCCAAGGTCCCTTCCAACTATCCCATCCCATCCCATCCCATCCCATCCCATCCCATCCCATCCCTATTCTATTCTATTCTATTCTATTCTATTCTATTCTATTCTATTCTATTCTATTCTATTCTATTCTATTCTATTCTATTCTATTCTATTCTATTCTATTCTATTCTATTCTATTCCTTCCCAAATCTAGCCCAAAATCACCTACCTGGCTTTATACCTAAGGCAGGACCAGAACTCACAACCTCTCCACT
Source organism: Thermophis baileyi (assembly GCA_003457575.1). Taxonomy (NCBI): domain Eukaryota; kingdom Metazoa; phylum Chordata; class Lepidosauria; order Squamata; family Dipsadidae; genus Thermophis; species Thermophis baileyi. The sequence continues at coordinate 370,498 of QLTV01000810.1, forward strand.
TGTAGTCCAGCACCTTGATCACTAAACCAAACTAACAATCATCTTTTTTTGTTTTGTTCCTCCAGTCAGTGTTGACTGCTAGTAACTGCCTAGACAACTCCTTGAAGTTTTCTTAGCAAGTTTTAAAAGTGGTTTACCATTACCTCTTTCCTAGGGCTGAGAGAGAGAGAGAGAGAGAGAGAGAGAGAGAGAGAGTGATTGGCCCAAAGTCATCCAGATGGCTTCATGCCTAAGGCAGCTCTAGAATTCACATTCTCCCAGCTTCCCTGCCCACAGCACCAAACTGTCTCTTGGGATTCTAATACACTACAAAAAACATTTCTATGACAAATTAAATAGAAAATAAAGACGTGAACATTTTGGATTCAAAGACAAAAAGCTGCTTCACACATACAGTAGTTGTTCCTGTGGAGCATACATGGGTGTTTTGTGGCCAGAAACTCAATAAAGCTGCAGTGCCTTTCCTGAGTTCATGTCAAATAACCTCAAAAATGATACACCTGCTTTAATGAGTTGCCAACAAGCCAACAAGTGTGAACTTTATGAGTGCTCTGAAACACCATTTTCCTTTTAAGTACAAAATTCTGCACAAACCTAACAGAAAACATTTGGGAGGAATAAAGAATCACAATATATGAGTACCTTGTCTTGGTGAATTGTTATTCTTTTTTTTCCTAAAAGAAAATACTTCATTTGGGCTTTGCCTTTAAAGCCGTCCATTTCCACCCCTATTTTTCTTTTTTCAGAAACAAAGCAGCAAGTAAAATTCTTGGAAAACAAAATATATATTTTTTTGTTTTTTGTTTTTTCAGAAGAAAAAAATAGGAGCCACCTACAACCTATAGTGTAAGGACTGTAACAGCCACTATGTAGGACAAACATACCAAGATTAACACTAGACCAACAATTGAGAAGTTAAGAAATTGCCAATTAAGAAATTACCAATGCAGACAAACAAGGTAACAATAAAAACAGCCTAATCAAGGAACCACCAAGAACACTCCCACCAACTCTGACAGGGCAATAACAATAGCAATAGCACTTAGACTTATATAGCAATAGCAATAGCACTTAGACTTATATACCGCTTTACAGTGCTTTACAGCCCTCTCTAAGCGGTTTACAGAGTCAGCATATTGCCCCCAACAATCTGGGTCCTCATTTTACCCATCTCGGAAGGATGGAAGGCTGAGTCAACCTTGAGCCGGTGAGATTTGAACTGCTGAACTGCAGCTAGCAGTCAGCTGAAGTAGCCTGCAGTACTGCACTCTAACCACTGCGCCACCTCGGCAAGGCACTAGTGTATAAAAATAAGAGCAAACCCTGCTCCCTTCTAGCACTGATGATGTCACCTAGTCAGGTAATGAAATGCCTGTAAGAAAACCACCAAGCTCAGAGAGCTCCAAGGGCCCCACAAAATACTTCTTTTTCTTTTTATACTGCCAGTTTTTATGTATTGAGTTTTCACATCTCCATCCTACTACTGATTCATAGTAAATGTTCTCTTTAGAAACGTTGACCAACATCTATTTTAATCCGCGGACACATTCTTCACCCTCTTTTATAATGCAGTGCACATTAAGATGTACCCAGGGGTGGGCTGCTGGGGGTTCGCAGGGGTTTGGGAGAACCTCTAGCTAAGATTCTGTGCAGTTCAGAGAACCCCCAAATCCCACTCCTGGCTGGCCCCTGCCCACCCCTCCCCTCCCCTCCCAGGAGTCCCCACACGGCCCATTTTGGATGCAGGTAAGTGCAGCGCGCGTGTGGAGGCTCGGGGAGGGCAGAAAACGGGCCTACCGGAAGTTCAGGAAGGCCAGAAACGGGCCCGTTTCCGGCCTCCAGAGGGCCTCCGGAGCTTGGGGAGGCTGTTTTTGCCCTCCCGGAGGCTCAAGGAAAACCTCCAGAGCCCCGGGAGGGCAAAAACGCCCCCCCACCGTGGTGCTGGAGGCCGACTAGGCCATGCCCACAATGGCCACGCCCACCCAGTAACCGGGCAGAGAACCCCTTGCTAAAAATTTTGAAGCCCACCCCTGGATGTACCCATCCTTGAACCCCTTAAGCTAAGACCGTTTGCAGAGGAGCTTAGGCAAAAAGTACCCTGGCTTTCCAGCCTGCACACATTAGCTCATAAAATGCTGATCGAGTCAGATCAGCTACCAAATGTCGATCGAATCAAGTCCTCAGGCATCTACCCATCACTTGTGGATGAACTGTGGATGAACTGTGGCGAAATGGGAAGCTGGGAGGCTGTGTTTATTTCAACAAGGGCTAATTGCAAGGATCTGAAAAACTGCTGGAAGTAAAAAAGGGATATTTTAAAAAAAAAAGCAAATGGATGTTTTCCAACAACTGAACTGCCACCAGGGAAATGTAAATTAAAAAGAAACCATCTACATTGCCCTGTTGTCTTGGGCCAAAGCGAAAAAGAAGGCTTCTAACATGGTGAGTTTTCAAACTGCAATTGTTGTGGACTGCCAGTGGCCAGCAGAGCTGGCAGCAGATTCGGACAGCAGAGGTGGGTTCCTCCTGGTTCGGACCAGTTCGCCTGAACCGGTAGCGACCCGCTGGTGATGTCACGATGATGTCACGGATCCGGTTCGGTCGGTGCCGGTCCGTGGACGCCGCCATCTTTTTTTTATTTATTTTTAATTTATTTTTTGATTTTATTTTATTGAATTTTTTCCAGGTTTTTTTTTCTTCTGCACATGCGCAGAAGCTGAGTTTCCGGCACTGTGCATGCGTCGCCATCTTGTTTTTGGCTTTTTTTTTGTTTTTAGGAATTTTTTTATTTTTTTGCACTGCGCATGCACATGTGCGCAAAGCGCGCGCGCGCTCATGAGGCGTACCCATGAGGCATGCCCATGTGGCGTGGGAGGAAGCGAACCAGCAGCAAGGTAAGTTAGAACCTACCCCTGTTGGACAGTGAGGAGGAACATGGGCCAGTCCTGTAGTCTGGGGAAGGCTCTGATGAGGAGGGAGAGATGGGGCCTGGGCAATCTGGGAGTTATGTGCTGACTCCGGAGCCTCCAGAGGCTGACACCAGCGAGGCAGAGGAACAGGGGGAGCCTGTTCCCAATGCGCGCATGCACAGAGCTGCCAGAATGCAAAAACAGTAAGGAACACGGGTTGACTTGGGAGTCAGGCCACAGGTGGACGATGAATTGGCCCCTCCTTAGGGAATAAAAGAGGAGCGAAAGGGGATGGGAGTTTGCAGGAGACAATTAGTTCGCTTAATTGGTTCGTGACTCTCAGAGACTTCTTGCCAAGTTTTGAAGATATCGGCCTGGCAGTTCTGCAAGCCAGATAAGGTCTGTGACTGTGAATTTACCCTTGAAAGACTTTGCTGGATGTGAATGAGAAGAATTCACAGTAACTTAATAAAAAGGGGTTTTTGTCGGGACAAGGAGTCTGCTTTGTGGTTTGTGGAATCCTAGGTCAGAACAGCAATATCAAAAGTCTGGTTTTATATTTCCCAGGTTTAAAAAAGAAAAAAGAAAAAGCCAGGAGTTCTCCTGAAACCAAACAATCAAGGTAGGAACAGTTTCTCTCCAAAAGCTTTTTAGCAACAATGCTTGAAAAGTTCTTTGCAAATATATAACTCATACAGTATAACGCACACACGAAGAGCTTTGGGAGAAGGGAGCACGTATTGCTTACCCCCATTATGAAAAGTGCACAAGATAAGCTCTGGAAAGAAGCATTTAAATTTTGTTCTGTCAGTGCACTGACCTACCGAAGCTATTGTGAAGGGAAATGGAATCGTGCATTGAGTTGGATGAATGTCAGCACCTAGTCAAAGGCATTTGAGAATCAGCAAAAGGTGAAGCGAGAGCATTCATAGGAAGGACCAGAGGCAAAATTGGATTCTGAGCATCTACGTCAAGTATTACACTTTGGGTCAAGTAAGGTTAATGTTGTATTGAACTTTTCATTTGCATTTTACCCTCTCTCTCTCTCTCTCTCTCTCTCTCTTTTTTTGCCAGTTCCATGGAAAAGAATGTTTTGTTTTCTTTTCTTTTGTTTTGTTTTTAAAGAGAGAATTCTGTTGAAATTTTCAGGAGTGGGTTGTCCTTGCATTTCTTGAAGTATAAAGTGACCAGAGACTTCATAATATGCAAATATGCTTCCCCCCCCCCTCATAAAAACCTCTCTCCAGCATTCTGCAGATTTTCTGGTTTCCCACAAATCCATTCATTACAAAGGGAACCAGAGGAGAAGGGGACATTTCCTCCCATTGGACTTGAAATTTTTTTGGAGAGGTTCTCCTTCTCCTGGAGAAATTGATCCCCTTTTCTACAAAAAACTTGGGACAGAATTTTAGAAGACTGTGTATCACAAATGAAGGCAAAATATATACATGATCCAGGATAATGTTGCAGGATCCAATCTGGGTGGGTCATTGGGACCAGAGGTTTAATCTTCCAAGCTGTCGGACTTGTGCTGGAGCCCATCTTCAGGAAGACACATTCTGGAGAGAGAGAAGTTCCCTGAGGATGGGCTCCAGCATGAGTCCGAAAGCTCAGAAGACTAAACCTCTGGTCCTGGTGCCCGATCCAGATTGGATCCTGCAAAACTATGTGCGTCCATTCAATCCTAAGGGAAGAGATAGAGGGAGATGTTTTTCCCATTGGGCTTTTCAGATTAGAAAGTATAAGCAACTAGGGAGTAGTGGTATGTGAGTGTGACCTTGGGAGACAGGAGTTAGAGCCAAAGACTGGACAACAGCATATAAAAGATGTCAGTGTAGATATATTCATGAACTGGAATAAGCATAGCAACAGGTCAGCCAATGAGGGCTGTTTGGTGTCTGAAACAGTTTGGAGCCTGGGCATGGCTTAGCTTAACTGTTTCTGTATATAGGAGAGTTCCTTTGTCTATGCTCTCCCTCGGCCGGTGTTTGTACCTACTTACAATCTCTTCTCTCTACCACGTTGGAAAAACCAGCATGGGTATTGTATACTTGCCTTATGTGTTATTATATATATATAAAGAAGTTTTGAATCCTGCTGAATTGTCTGATTGTGTGTGCTGCAACAAACTCTGATAAAAGATATATCAGCTCACAGAAGAAGGGAAGGTGTGGGAAACATCTCAGAAAGGACTCTTCTAGTTTTCTAGAAAGGAAAGGAGCAATATTTTCAACCTTGCATAATTTTGTTAAGGTAACCTTACAATATAGGTAATCTTCATCTTGCAACAATTTGTTTAGTGACTGTTCATGACATTGAAAAAAAGTGACTTATGACCGTTTTTCACACTTACAACTGTTGTAGCATCCCCATTAGATAAAACAGATAAATTAGATAAAACAGTCTGAAAATTTATCTGGAATGGGAAAAAACCGAGAATCAAATATAAATTACTACAGGACAAAAGGAAACAAGGTGGATTTGGGCTGCCGGATTGGGAAATTTACCACCAAGCAGTATCAGCAGTGTGGATTAAGGACTGGATAATGATGTGATCCTTTTTTGCACACATCTAAAAAGCAAAGTCAATGGGAAAGCCAGATTCACTTAATAACCTGTTACTAACTTAACAACTGCAGTGATTCATTTAACAACTGTGGCAAGAAAGGTCGTAAAATGGGGCAAACCTTGCTTAATAACTGTCTCACTTAGTAGCAGATATTTTGGGCTCAATTTTGGTCATAAGTCAAGGACTACCAGTAAAGTTAGAGCTAGTTACCCCAGTTGTAATGTTACCCCTGGTAGTCCCCGTGGACTACCCCTAGTTACCCCTCATCCCCATAGACCAGGGGTCTGCAACCTGCGGCTCCAGAGCCGTATGCGGCTCTTTGGGCCCTCTGCTGTGGCTCCCTGTGGCCCTGTTGTGGCAGAGGGATGAAAGAGCTGTCGCCCTGTCGTGGCGGTGGCATGGCCGGAGCCTTAGTGTGGGAGCAAAGAGCCCCTGCATTTGCCTTTATGCGGCAACAGCATTCCGCCTTCATTGCGGTACATTTGCTGTTGCTGCCAGCAAAGAGGGCTGGGAGAGAATGGTGGGGGAGGATCTTGCAGGGTGGGGGCCATCCCCCAAGCCTGGCCTTCCTCCTCCCTTGTCGGCAGGGCCAAGAGAAAGAAGGGGACGGCGTGGGGAAGCATTCCCCTCCCCCGCCGAGCGCTGAGCACAACAGCCCGGCGGGAGGGAGAGATGGCCCGGCAGAAGCACTCCCATTGGCCAGTTGGACAGCAGAGAGGCGTGGCCCGGCTCTCATAGCGGGATGCTGTTCAGCACATCCAGACACGAGCTGCCGCCTTTGAAATGTGCTGCTTTCTATTGCCTGTGCCCTCCCCAATCTCAGCTCCTGAGAGCTACGCTTTTGCTCGCTTTCTGTTGCCTGTACCTTCCACGGGCAGCAATGGCTGGGGCCGGGGGGGGGCAGCAGAGGTGTCAGGGCTTCTCCCCCCTCAGCAAGCTGGGCCTCGAGGAGCATGGAGAGTTGCAGGAGAGCACCGGAGGGTCATAAGATGCGCTCCGACGTCACCCCAATATGCGTTTCCAGCGCGTGCTCCTCTGTCCCGAAGTAGGATTGAGTGGGGGGAAGGGAGCATGGGGAAGGGGGAAGGGG